>JALQSN010000096.1:0-149960 GCA_023690525.1 Holotrichia oblita | reverse complement strand
GCATCAAGCGGCGATATTGGTAAACTCACTGGGATTTAATTGATCTTCCATATATCCACACACAAGTCTAAATTTTTCTTCAACCGAATATCTGCTGTTTTGCGGCATGATAATACTTCCCTTTCCGTAACTGTGTTTTTTTATTTCCACTGCCTACTCTAAGGGGAACATATCACATGGCAGAAACGGGCTTTTGAACTATCCTGATACTAATCTCAATTTAAAAAGGAACAATGACTTACCCTGCCGTAAGCGACAGGGTATCGGTAATACCTATTCATCGTAATTAAGTAAAAAATGACGATGATTCTTCGGCCTTTTGGGGACCTTAATTTTGGACAAATTGGATTGGCTATCAGACTGGTTCAAACTTGAGTGGCTATAATAAAGCAGCTATTGAGAGGTACATAGATTTTTACAATGGCCGCCGTTACCAGAAAAAGTTCGATTAAAAGTCAGCCTCTTTTATAGCAGTTGACTTTTAATACTTGTTTTTATATTTTCTTCTGTCTACTTGACAGTAGGCGGTTCAAAAACACCCTGTCTTTTTTCAAAGTATATTTTCGATTTGAAACTGTAGTCAGCCTATGCCTCTAGCATCATCAAATACTAAATTCTACAAACACTTAATTTGTGCGTATACCTCCCTTTTAGATATACCTCTGTCCTTGGCGGCCCGTTTCATGGCCTCCTTCTCCCCCAGCCCTCGATCCAAATAGAGTTTCAAATGTTCATAGATATCCATTTCTAACCAGCGCTCTTTTGCTGACTGCATAATTTCGGAAAGCTCTGTGCCTTTAATCACAATTACAAATTCCCCTCGTGGCTCATTTGCCTTGAAATAGTCTATCAGAAATTGAAAGTCACCCTGTATCATTTGCTCGTACTGTTTGGTTAGCTCGCGAATGACCGCCAATTGCTTTCCATCGCCCAAATAACAGTACAATAGCCTAAGGGTTTCCAACAATCTATGCGGCGCTTCATACAGCAATATTGTACGCGTTTCATCTACAAATGAGCTTACAATCCGTTCTCGTTCTTTTTTATCTTGAGGAAGAAAGGCCTCAAAACAAAACCTTCTGGAAGGTAAGCCTGACAACGCCAGCGCGGTTACACCGGCTGTTGCCCCGGGGCAGACGGTCACAAAGATTTCATTTTGATAGCATAAACGGATCAAGTCCTCTCCCGGATCGGATATCCCGGGCATACCAGCATCTGTTACCAAGGCACAGCTTTCTCCCGCAAGCAGCCGACTGATAATCTCGGGGCCTTTTGTTCTTTTGTTATGCTCATGGTAGCTGGTTGTCCTGGCCTTTATTTCATAATAGTTCAGCAGCTTTTGCGTATGGCGGGTATCCTCCGCCGCTATAAAGTCTGCTTCCCTTAATACTCTTAATACCCTAAGCGTAATGTCCTCTAGGTTCCCGATCGGAGTCGCACATACATATAATGTTCCTGCCATTTTGTCTCCTTTCTTTCCTCGATAATGTTAAATATTTTCATTGTTTAGTGACTTGGTGTAATTATTTAAATCATCCCGCTTTTCCCAGCCCTCCGCCTGCCAAAAAGCGTTGCCTCCCTCATTTTCTTTAAAAACCACAAGCGTAGCTTTGTGAATGTTCTCTTTTTGCAGAGCCTCCAACGCCGCGCCTATCAATGCGTTTCCTATGCCTTGCCTCCTGAACTGGTTATCTACACAAGCATGATAGATATGCCCTCTTCTGCCGTCATGGCCACATAAGATTGTACCTATAACTTGCTTGCCCTTCTGAGCATTTGGGTCGATTGCAACAAAATTGGTATTTGGGTTCCTTTTTAAAAAACTGGATATCCCGGACAGAGAATCGTCCAAATTGCGCATTCCCATTCCCGGGTATTTTTGCCACAGCTCAAACATTTCTGTATAATCATCTACTATCATCAACCGGATGATCATGCATTTCCCTCCTCAAAATAAACCCTCTTATAATCCAATAGATCAATGGGTTTTTGGTCGCTGAGCAGTTCAATATCTATTACTAGCATTTGCGACAATATATCATTTACTTTACGTGCATTACAAACCTTTACCAAAGCATTTCCAATCGTCCCCTCATATATTGCGCCCATATCAAGCATCACAGGCTCCAGTTTCCAATATGTCTCAGACCCTAGCCCACCGGAATGCCGTCGCTGTGGAGTATAAAGCTTTTCTCCCTGAGGCGTAATTACATACAGGTCGTCCCTATAAAAGTTCAGCCTGCCAGGAACATTATTCCATTCCTCTACGCCATGTATATAAGTATTTCTTGTATAATCAACACCTAAAAGTAAAATTGTTGCATTAGAATCTAGTAACTTGCCATAAGCAGAACCTCTCGCACAAGGCGTGTCATAAAACTGTTCGCCATCTGCAAATGCCACTGCATCCTTGCCGCATACCCCTACGGAATGAGTGGGATGCCATGTGCGGATTACATTTTCTCTTTTTCTAAAAAGCTCTGGAATAATGCCAATGCAGACAGGCGTGTTTAAAACATCCATCACCGGGTTGTTCTCCTTGTTCACATTATGCCAAGTATGCGTAGGGATCACCAGTAAGCCATCCTTCATATATTCCATAAATGCATCAATCACAGCCTCAGGGCCACCTTCGACACCTCCAATGCTCTTATAAGACGAGTGTAACATGAGCGTTCCCTTGGGATCAATATTCATTTCTTCCAGAGACTTCATAATTGTTGCTTTTGTTTGCATTTTGCCCCTCTTTTCCGGTTCAGTAAATTACAATTATTATAACATTTTTATCGTGTTTGACAAGCAATTTAGCCTAGGAATGACGAAAAAATAAGCTACCAAACTTTACTTTCCTAAACGCGCCAAATTTTGTACTTGAAATATTGTTGACTTGAAGTTCCTTATATGATAATATTTTAACAGCTTAAAATATTTGGCATAATCCACAAGAAATATTTTATAAAAGGTATCATATATGTACAAAAAAACGTTTCCCTGATCCACAGATCCCATCTGCAGCTTACGGGAGCCGTATCTTTTTAAGTATTAGACCAACTTGCTTGCCGACAAGTGTGGTGGTATAGATACCAGTAGAGGATATGGTCGCCATACCAATAGCTAAACTTCATTTTGTCGGTGTGTTCTGCTGATTAACTTTTACGCCTATCTTGCCTGTAATTACCATCCGCACATTATGATGTAAAGGTTTCGCCTAAAAGACGAGAGTTTTAACTCCATTATACAAAAAACAAAAATAAAGTGGAAATTTTATTCTATATAAAAAAGTTTCCGCTTTATCTTTGCCATGGATAATAAGAAAAAGTTCTAAAATCAACCATATAGGAGGTTAATTTATGAAACCCACACGAGAAGAAGCAATATCAATATTAAAAGAATACAACGAAAGTCTGGCGTTAATTCATCATGCGCTTGCGGTCGAGGCAACAATGCGCCATTTTGCAAAGCTCATGGGATATGATGAGGAACAATGGGGAGTCATTGGCCTCCTGCATGACTTGGATTATGAAAAGTATCCCGATCAACATTGTGTAAAAGTGATTGAGCTAATGCGGCAAAAAAATATCGACGAAGAATACATCCGCGCTGTAGTGTCGCATGGTTATGGCATATGTTCCGATGTTAAACCCGAACACGACATGGAAAAAGTACTGTATACAATCGACGAACTGACAGGACTGATCAATGCCGCCGCCCTTATGCGCCCCTCTCGCAGCGTGCTGGATCTGGAATATAAATCCCTAATGAAAAAATATAAAACTAAAAGCTTCGCTGCTGGAGTAGATAGGAGCATTATCGAGCAAGGTGCCACAATGCTGAATATGGAGCTTCAATATATAATTGAACAGACTATCTTGGCGTTGCGTTCGGTTGCAGGTGAAATTGGTTTGGCTGGTGAGATACAATGAGCATTGATATTCACAAAGAACATTACACCTTTGACGATTTAAACAAAATTATGGAGGTATTATTAAGTGAAAACGGCTGTCCTTGGGATAAAGCTCAAACGCATGAGAGCATCATGCCCAGCCTGCTGGAGGAATGCTACGAAGTTATTGATGCAATTCAATCCCAAGATAAAAATAGCCTGTGCGAGGAGCTTGGGGATGTGCTTTTTCAAGTAGTATTCAATGCAAAGCTTGAAGAAAAAGATGGCGGCTTTACAATTGATACTGTCATTGACGGTATCGCTAAAAAATTAATCAGCCGTCATACACATATTTTTGGTGCCGCGCAAGCAGGTTCTATGGAAGATGTAATAAATCTTTGGGAAAAAAATAAAAAAACCGAAAAGGGTTATACTTCCATCAAAGAGGACATGCTTCGTGTCCCTAAGGCGTTTCCCGCGTTATTCAGGGCAGAAAAGGTATTAAAAAAGTCTGAAAAAACAGACGACAACACTCCGAATATGAACGATCCCATCGACGAGGCAATCCAACTGCTGAATAGCCTAAAACACATGGATTCTTCTCATACGGAGGCAAATACAGAACTAATTGGGTCGATTTTAATGAAAATCGTTCAAACTTCGAGAAAATTACAAATAAATGCTGAATTTTCCTTGACAAATGCCGTAGAAACGTATATAAATAAGTTTGTATGAATTTTGAAAACAACAATTATCTTTTCAAGGAGGATTTTTACATGAACAAAACAGAATTAATTGTAGCTATGGCAGAAAAATCAGGTCTGAGCAAAAAGGATACAGAGAAAGCATTAAGAGCATTTGAAGAAACTGTAACAGAAGAATTGGCAAAAGGCGGTAAAGTACAATTGGTTGGCTTTGGTATCTTTGATGTCGCTGAACGTGCCGCAAGAGAAGGCAGAAATCCTCAAACCGGCGAGCCTATGAAAATTGATGCATCCAAAGCACCAAGGTTTAAAGTTGGCAAAACATTAAAGGACGCAGTCAACGAGAAATAATAACCAGCTTCTCTTTCACCCAATCATGTTGGCTGTGATCAATTTTAGATTACAAAGTTAAAAGGACTATATCAAAATTCCGATTGGCCTCTTGGCCCATTGGTTTGATATGATCCTTTTTATTTTTATGATTTATGAATATATATAAACGGGAACAGTTTGTTCTCCGCCCCCTAAACGGACACATCTTTTATACTAACGAACAAACAAGCTGTTCGGTTTCGTCAAGCTCCCATTACTTTATATTTTTGATCGAATTCTGCGCAAATTTTGTGTTTACCAGATCGGCATATGGAACTCGGCTGGACAGCTCTCCACCAAATTCCATGATATCCTCAATCAGCTTAAGGCTCTGTTCTTCAAAAAGAGGGTTGTTTTTCCAAGATTCTTGGGCTTTATAGCGTTCAACAATAAATTCAATGTCCGCAATCTCGTTTTCCTTGAAATGAGGGGCAATTACTTCTGCAATTTCTTTAGATGAATGGCTCTCTACCCATAACTGGGCTTTGTAAATGGCATTTGTAAATTTTTGGATCGTTTCGGGATGGTCCTTAATATATTGTTGTGTTGCCATATACACTGTATAAGGGACCTTACCACTTTCCAACCCCAGCGAGGCGACAACATAACCTTTGCCCTCTTTTTCGATATTATATGCACTGGGATCAAATTCGGCAGTATAATTCCCTACTCCGCCTACAAAGGCCCCAGCAGTAGTAGTAAACTGTAGGTTTGTTAATATCTCGACATCTTTATTGATATCAATTCCATTTTGAGCTAATACATATTCCAGGATCATCTGGGGCATACCTCCGGCTCTGCCGCCTATGATAGTTTTATCCTTAATATTCTCCCACGAAAAATCAGTTTCATTTTCTCTGGAAACAAGGAAATTACCCGCCCGTTGGGTCAGCTGTGCAAAGCTCACGCTGTAATTCTCTTTACCTTCGTTATATACATAAATTCCGGCTTCAGTCCCTAACAACGCGATATCGGCGTCTCCTGAAATTAAAGCTGTCATCGACTTGTCGGCACCCTGCCCTGCGGTCAGATTGATCTTTATCCCTTCCTCTTCAAAGAATCCTTTCTCGATTGCTACATACTGCGGCGCATAAAAAATAGAATGAACTACTTCATTCAAATTAACTGTAATGGCTTCATTTTCCTTTTTACACGCAGTAAATAAAGCTATTGCCACGGTAGTTAAGAATATTAATAATACCACCGACAATACGTGCCTACTTTGTTTCATAATAGTACCCCCTGTTTTTTATATACTGTTAATATATTCATATATTGTTACATGGTGAAAAAATATATCTCTCCCCTCACATAGCCTTTATTTCTTAGCAAACAAAAATTATCTCTATATTGCTCCGCCCTATTGAAAAACAAGCGATCTCGGTATAGTATTAATCTATTACCATCCGCAAATTATTAAATAATACTAATCTCATTTAAAATAGTGGCAATACAGCGCGAGAAAATGCCAAAGCAATGTTGCCTTTTTTAAATTGAAATTAGGAAAGGTAGTTTATGTCAAACAAAGGTGAATAGAATGGCAAAATTAAAAACAATTTTTATATGCTCCGAATGTGGGCACGAGGTTTCTAAATGGCTGGGAAAATGCCCTGCCTGCGGCAAATTTAACACAATGAATGAAGAAATCATAGAATCGACGCCTAAGTCATCATCAGAACAAAAAACGAACCTAAAAATTAATTATGCCACAATAGGGCATATCAAAGCGGCGAATGAAAACAGGACAAAGACAGGGATACTGGAAATGGACCGTGTATTAAGCGGCGGTCTAGTAGAAGGATCATTGACACTTGTTGGAGGCGAACCAGGCATAGGCAAATCCACGCTGCTACTACAGCTATGTCAAAATATTGGCAATTCGGGAACGCGTATCCTGTACATATCAGGAGAAGAATCGGTCAGTCAAATTAAGATGCGGGCTGAAAGATTGGAAGTTTCTACTGAAAACCTTTATTTGATCGCTGAAACAAATATGACAATTATAGAAGCGGCTGTATCCCAGATCAATCCGGGTCTGCTAATTATTGACTCTATACAGACAATGCAAGTTGAAGGCTTACAAAGCGCACCCGGAAGCGTTACACAAGTAAGAGAGTGTACTTCCCTAATTATGCGTATTTCAAAGGGAAAAGGCATAACCTCAATCATTGTAGGTCACGTTACCAAGGAAGGAACAATTGCTGGCCCTCGTATCCTGGAGCACATGGTAGACTCGGTGATCTATTTTGAAGGTGAAAAGAGAGCCAGTTACAGGATTATCCGTGCAGTTAAAAACAGATTTGGTGCAACAGATGAGATCGGCATTTTTGAGATGCAGCAAAAAGGACTCGTTGGCATTACCAACCCTTCCGAATACATGCTTTCAGGCAGGCCGGTCAATGTTCCCGGCTCGTGCGTCACCTGTAGCATGGAAGGAAGCCGCCCAATATTAGCCGAGGTTCAATCACTAGCCGCCTATACGACCTTTGGCAATCCTCGGAGAGTTGCTGCGGGCCTAGACTTTAACCGCACTGTAATGTTGATTGCCGTATTAGAAAAAAGGGCGGGGATGCAGTTTGGGCAGTTTGACGTATATTTCAATCTGGCTGGAGGTATGAAGGTAACCGAGCCTGCTCTTGACGCGGCAATTGCGTCGGCTTGCGCTTCTAGTTACAAAAACAAGCCAATCGACCCATATACTATGATTTTTGGTGAAATCGGACTAGCTGGCGAAATGAGAGCAGTCAGCTTTGCGGAACGACGCATTGCGGAGGCTGCAAAGCTGGGATTTAAGCAATGCGTGATTCCAGAGGCAAATTTAAAGGGAATCAAAAAGCCGGAAGGCTTTAAGATATATGGCGTAGGAAATGTGCTTGAAATGTTGGACGTATTGATTTAGAGCAATTTGCAAAATTTAATGCAATACCCCGCCGCAAGCGACGGGGTATTGGTCATATCTGCCCGGCATGTTTGATTTTTTAACGGTTTAATAAAGAATCAAACATGTCGCCACAGTAGTTTGGAAAGAAGTTTACTATCTCATCCTTAGCGTATGTACTTCAAAAGGCGCAAAAGTAAGGGTTTTCTGTTCGTAATTGATCGGATCTCCGGCAATCGGTTCTTCCAGCATATCCAACAGTTGAAGTTGGCACTCTGTATTCAGCTTGCAGGTAGTTGCCTGGCCATACGCTTCATACATACGGACAATAACGCCGTCACCATCTTCCGCTTTTTTGAAAGTTTCGATAATGATATTTTCTTTGTCTACGGATATTGCTGGCTGTACTATGCCGTCTAGTTTTCCTTTGATGATAACTTGTGGTGCGTTAAATTGGTATGCCTCTTTGATAACACCATTTCTATAGTTCCCCTGATGCGGATAAATAGCATACGCAAAGCTATGTTTACCAATATCGCCATGTTCTCCAGGATAACTTGTTGTACGGGCCAAATCCAGATCTAAAACCTGATTCCGTATACTATGGCCATATTTGCCGTCATTTAATAGCGCAACGCCATATCCATTATCCGAATAGTCAACCCATTTGTGTGCGTAAGTCTCAAAACGATCGCAATCCAATTGCGTATTTTCATGCATTGGTCTTGCTACATTACCAAATTGGATTTCGCAAACAGCCTCTTCGGTATGGATCGTCACAGGGAACGAGGTGCGTACCATCCGTTGTGCATCCTGCATATCCAATTCCGTCCTAAAATCAACTCTTGGGCTGCCCTGTAATAAAATAACGGTTTGTTCTATGGTAGAATTTTTATATTGGTATTTACTCTTTCTATATGCACTTGGGCCATCAATACCATAGGTTGATTCAATATGTTCAAACCGTTCAGGCGTTCTGTCGCGGTAATTCTGTTGGATTTGCCAGCCATCGCCGTAATCCTCATATACGGATAAAACGTTGCCTGCATCCTTCAGAATCTCCTTTTGATTGACTTTATCATATATAGATTGAATGCTTCCGTCAGAATTAAAAATAACCTTGACACAGTCATTTTCCAGTAGATTTTCTTCCGCTGTAAGGCTGGATACTGATGGTTTGACTTCTTCTAATTTTCCTGTGACTGCCCCAAAAGCTTTGTTTTCAGCCAAAATCCATGTACCATTGTATTTGACCCATTCAGAACGATCCCAGGGTAAAGAGTTAAATACAGTATAGCTTTGATCCTCTTGAGCAACCAAACTGCTATAAACTGTTTCTGTTAGAGCGGTAACCTCATCGCGTAATTCCTGATAACGAGCCATTGCCTCGTTATTTACCCTCTCTATAGAAGATCCAGGCAAAATATCATGGAACTGGTATAATAATGCTTCTTCCCAATAAGCGTCGAGCTTTTCTTTCGGATATGCTATTTTGCTTTCAGCCAAAATTGATGCATATTCCAGCTCACGCAGACAAAGCTCAATTTTCCTGTTGTGGTGCTTGATGCGAGATTGGCTGCTGAAAGTACCTTGGAAGGTGTTAAAGAATATTTCACCATACCAAGTTTTGAACTTTTCGCCGTCTTTACTCAGTTTTTCAAAGAAACTTTGTACAGACTCTTGTGTCACTGGCGGAAGGCTATGTAAATCTTTTTCACGCACCAATCTTTCCAGATGCTCTTCGCCAGGGCCGCCACCACCGTCGCCAATACCAAACACTACCAGCGCATTTTCACTGATTCCTTTGTCCATATAATTCTTTTCCGTGTGAATGAGCGCCCTAGGAGCAGCAGAGCTATTGTATGTAGTTTCAGGAATTACATGTGTCAATATCTTACTACCATCCAAACCTTTCCACCAGAACGAATTATGATATTTATAATGCGAATTCATTACAATACGCGTAGAAACAAAATACTTGATTCCTGATTTCGCAAAGATTTGCGGCAGGTTTGCGGGAAATCCAAATGTATCCGGCAGCCACCCAACCTGGCACCGCTTGCCAAATTCATTTTGGAAGAATTGTTGACCATACAAATGCTGGCGTACAAAAGCTTCCCCTGATGGAAGGCTTCCGTCGCTTTCGACCCAAGAGCCGCCCATAAGGTCGATCCTGCCTTGTATAATATACTCTTTAACCTGAGCATACAAGCTTGGATAGTAATCCTTTAACCATTTCAACTGCTGCGCCTGGCTGACACCATAAACATAATCCGGGTACTTTTCCATATTTCGAACAACGGTTGCAAAGGTACGCGCAATTTTTCTTTTTGTCTCGCGAATGGGCCACAGCCATGCCAGATCCATATGTCCATGTCCAATTGCACTGACCTGCAAGGGATAATCCCCATTTTTTCTTGATAATTCTTTTTTGCAGCATATCCAAAGCAGCTTGGACTTCTTCGTCGGAAGCGGTACGGAGGATTGCAGCAGCTTCATTCAGCAAAAACAGGATTCGATCCCTTTGCGCACTGTCCGCCGGAAGATATTCCGCCAACTCCAAAAGCACTTCCCAGTCATAATACAGCCGCTTAACATTATCGCGCACAATTGCGATTTCCGCCAGCTTCAATACCCCATTGTCAGCAAAATTGCCAAACAGGTCGTTGTTGGCGCCATCTGCCCAGACTTCTATTTTTTCACCGGCAACCGCACAATCAGTATACGGAAATTCTGTTTTCTCCGGCTCACCCAAGCTTTTGTCAAAGGTTGAGGCTTTTGTTGTCAAACCCCTTACAGGATTTCCCGCCTGATCTGCAATAAACAATTCACCACTAATATCGATACGCAATACAACCTTTTTCCCGTTTGCAGCTTGGGGAATTTCTCCTGCAAAACGGAACCATGCGCAATCCCAAAGCTTCCCCCAGGATTCATTGATACGGCATTTTTTATTTTGCCCGTTAAATCTGTCGACAAAAGACACCGGCTCATCAGTAGCAAAGCACTCTACATCCAGCTCTCCGACTTTTTGATATATGCTCTCCTTGATTTTGTATTTCACCGACTTCAGATACCTGACATTTTTGTTCTCATAATAAGGCATGTTTTACCTCCTCGCGGTTGTACCCTGTCTACCTAATCCACAAAGTCTTGCTTTGAGTTCTCTGGACAGCAAAAGACTCAAATATTAGATCAAGTCACCGCTTCCAGATAGCAAAGCTTTATATTGCAGAAACAGGGTTTGTTTATCATATTTACCATTGTTCAATCGTTACTATTTTATTTTATTATAATGCACAAAGTTTGTCAATTCTATTTGTAAATTCAATTTACTTTTTACATAAGAAATTTAGCTCAATAGCAAAATATATACAAAATCTATCAACAAAATTCTTCAGCTAGCTTTTATATGTAGTAATTTAAAAGAATGCTTCATTATAAAGATAAAAAGATTCATTTCATGCCATCTCATTTACTCGTTGCTATTCATTTTAAAAAATATATACCTAGCAAAGATTTCCGCTATTCCTTTAGTTTTTAAAGAGATATAAGAACCCATCCTCAAAAACGCCTAAGCAACGTAGCGATATGAGAAATCATAAACATATTCTGAGCCGACACGCATGAAATCTCGTAATCTTTAGAGAGCCTGCGGGAGTGGCACGCCCAACCAAAGGTTCGTTCCACTATCCAGCGAATGGGTAATACCGCCCACCCCTTGGGCATAATTTTTTCGATAATGTCAACAGGGATACCCATTATTTTTAGGGCATTTACGAAAGTCTTGCGATAACCTGCGTCAGCGGTACAACCCTTGATAGATGGATATTTTGCAAAAGCGGTCTTAAAAACTTCCTCACCTGCCACAGTATCGTGGATATTTGCCGCATGAACTTTTACAGCAAGAAGATTGCCCATGGTATCTGTCACGGTATGACGTTTTCTGCCCTTTATCTTCTTGCCGCCATCAAAACCTCTTTCATCAGACGCATACATGGTTTTCACGCTTTGCGAATCTATAATGGCGTAGGAAGGCGCAGGTTTACGCCCTGCTTTTTTCCTGATTTTTTTAACGAGGGCAGACATGATTTTTTCCCATAGCCCTGATTGCTTGGCTCGATGGTAAAATGACGAAACAGTTTTGTATGGCCGAAAGTCTTTAGGCAAGAGCGCCCATTGGCAGCCTGTTTTATTGAGATATAAAACAGCATTGATAAGTTCGCGTTTACTGTGCTTTACAAAGTGCTTGCCGCGTTTTTCCTTCCCTACAATTTCTCTCACTATCGCCCATTGTTTATCCGTTAAATCTGTGCTGTATCTCATCTAATATCATCTCCAATGACTATCATTGAGATATTATAGCATAGTCCGGTGTTAGTTGTAATTTATTGAGGATGGGTTCTGAGTACGCGATATGCTTTATGGAAACCAGCCATCATTTTATTTTGCATACTTTCAAAACCATCGTTTGAAAAGACAATATCAATTGAATTGTCAGCAGTGGGAAGGTTCAAACAATCACACGCGAGATATACCATATCAACATATGGATTTTTCCATTCATTGGAATAGAAAACCCGGTTCCATTTGAGAATTCGGCGGCTCACGTCTGACATTATAACGGTAACAGGCCAATTAATTTGTTCAATAATATATTTAATTCCTTGACCTGTTATACACAATCTTGATGAAAAAGAAACAGCGGTTTTTTATAAATCTAATGAAATCGCATACAGCCAAGCAATAGTAAGATGCGTGCTAGGTTGTAGATGCCCTAATTTTGAAAGGAGAGAGAAAGATTGATGACTGAATTAAAAATTAACGGAATGCAAAACATATTCGGCATGAAGTTCCACGATATTGAAGGTAGATTCGGAGACAGCAAAAAGGCAATGCAGGTAAAAGACATTGCAGAAATCCACGGCAGGGAATTAAAACACATCAATGAAAACATCAATAATTACAGGAAACGCTTTATTGATGAAGTAAATATTATTGATTTATTAGGTGTCGGTATGAGCGACCCCGAAATTATTGCATTAGGTTTTACACAACAGGCAATTAATTCATACCGAGGGTTAAAGACTAAAGGACTACAATCAGGAATCTACATCCTATCCGAACGCGGCTATGCCAAACTTCTGAAAATATTAGAAGATGATGTTGCATGGGAGCAATACGAAAAATTGGTAGGCGGTTACTTCAATATGAGAGCTAAAGCAAAAGCGGTGGCAAGAACCGAAAGCCTGTACAACGTAAGTTTGACCTCAAAGCAAATAAGCGCGTTATATGAGGCGGCGGGGATGAAGCCGCAATATATACTCTTAGCGGTGAAACAGATTTATCGAAAAGCAGATATTGACCTTCCGGTGCTTGAATTAAAAACGGAAAAAGAGCTTTTCAATAAAGAGGATATAGCGAATTTGCTTGGTGTTCTTTCCAAAAACGGGAATCCGCATCCGCAAGCTATTGGAGCGGTTATAAACCAGCTTGATATTGATGAAAGCGAAAAAGAACTGATTTCTTTTGAAAAAAACGGGCATGTGGATACTGATTATAACTACACAAAAAGCGCTGTTGACAAAGTCGAGTTGTGGCTACAGCTAAATCGGTATCCGTCTGTTATCGCAGGGCCTAAGCAGCGGCACAAGGTAATTTATAATCAATCGGTAGCTCAATAGTTTTAAGGAGGATGTTAAAGTTTGAAACCATCACACTCTAAAAATAGCAAAGAGCCATCAGGAAAAGTGCATAGCAAACAAGCCTCCGAAAGCAGCCTGAAAGTTTCTGATTATTCAAAACTTACACAATGGACTCAAGTTCAACAATCTGATAGCCGTTTCTGCGAAGGAGTGCAAAGGCTTGCTCGGGAGTAAGCACACGGTTGGTCGGAGGTTTATCTGCTTTGTGGTACAATTCAGAGTTATAAGGTTCTCGCTTTTTAAGGATGTGCCAAATAGCAGTCAATAACCTACGGGCAATGGCAATGACAGCCTTTTTGTGACCTCTGCGTTTTTTGAGCTTGGTATTTATCCTTGATTTCAGGGTGTTTGCTTGAATTGCTAACAGCAAGGGAAATCTGAACTAAAAGTGGTTTAAGATACGCTCCTGCACGAGAGATACGGGTGGTTTTCTTTTTACCGGCGCTTTCGTTATTCTGCGGAGTAACACCAGCCCAAGAACAAAGCATTTTAGCCGTTTCAAACACGGACATATCAGAGCCAATTTCAGCGAGTATACGGATAGCTGTAAGAGTGGAACTGATACCCGGAACGGTTAAAAGCAAAGCTATTTCAGGTTGGTATTGTTCAGCAAGTTGATAAATGAGCGATTCAAGTGAATCTTTCAGATTTTCAAGATTTTTCATGTGCTTACGGATAATCTTTAGCTTTTCCGATTGAGCATAGGAAAGCTCGCCGTCAAGGGCGGCTTTGACTTCTTCAATGCTTGCCTTACACCGCCGGTCAAGCAAAGGGGCAACATCGAAGTTTGAATGCCCAATTGCAATCACGTTATCAAGTATACGGCTTGCACTTTTACCGAACACGTCTGAAAACACGGCATCAAGCTTGAAGTTACACATTGTCAGGCAGTTTTGGCTTCTATTCTTTTCGGATGTAGTCATATAGGTTAGTTTTGCATGGTAACGGCACAAATCCCTAAGTTGCCGAATATCAAAGGGCGGAATAAAGCTTGAGCGGACTAAATCGCATTTGAACAGTTCCGCAATCCGCTTTGCATCCTTTTTATCAGTCTTTTTACCCTTGATGGCTTTAGCATATTTAGGATGGGTTAGGCAGACGTTACAGGTTTTTTCAAGGATATTAAATACAGGAATCCAATACTTTCCGGTAGATTCCATACAAACATCCTTACAATCGTGGCTAATAAGCCAATCCGCTAATCTACGCAAGTCTCCCGTATTGGTAGAAAAGCGGTGTATTAAATGAGTAGTGTGTCCATGTTCGTCTGCTTTGGCTATACACGCTACAAGAAAATTCTTGTGAACGTCGATGCCACAACAGGTTGGGTAGACAATTTCAATTTTGGATGACAAATTTTTCTCCTCGCTTTCTTTTAGAGGAAGCGGCATTGACTGGACACCCTGCTAAAGTCGAGTTCGAGGGTTATTACCCCGAACTCGGAGTAATGTCTTTACAAAGATAAGTTTACAGGCTCGTAGTCCTACTCGTTGGTGCATGAACGGGTGTCCGGCGACTTATAGTTATTCGGGCTAACAACAGTTCCGTTGCCCCACTCACCTCCGCGTGCTCTGTAGTGTACCGCTTCTGTTAATTTAGAATAACACATAATTGGCACTAGCTTTCCTTTTCATGGCTCGTTGGTGCCTTTCGAAGAAAGGAATGGTCTTAGTTATGAAAAAGAATAAAAAGGCTAAAGGCGTACCACGTTTAAGTACAGTTTTAGGGCTAAACCAGCAATACGGTTACGGCTATCAAGCACGGCTTGTTATGGAGGGCGCTCTTGACAGCGTGATTGATGATGAACCTTTTACATTAGAAGACGCATATAGCGGAGCGGTTTTTGCGATAGAAGCAATCAACAAGGAAACCGGGTACGGTTATGAACCTTATAACATTATCCGTGTTACGGATGAGGCTATAAACGTAAACAGCAAGCATGATTTTACAAGCGCAAGGCTTGCGCGGGATGTTAAGCAAGGTCGTGGTGAACTTGTCACGCCCGTTAGCGTTGACTGTTCCACTAAAATGATTGACGGCAAGGAAGAAATTTTCTTTACTGGGCGTGGTATTGTCCTTATAACGTATTTTTCATGGCTGGATGAAAAACTTCCAAAAGCACGAGAAGCGCTTAAACGCTATTGCAACTATTCAGCAATGCATGGATACGGATGCGGGGTTTCCGCTATATTGGCGGAGCTGGACAGCAAAGATAAAGAAAGTGGAGCAAACTGGATAAAGGCAACCTATGGGAAATACATACATGATGATATATCTATCCATTATTAATTATATGCTGAATTAGGTAGGAAGGAAAATATATAGGCGCGCAAGACAAAAAAATGACTTTTCCGATTTATGGTCGGGAAAGTCTACAACCAGAGAGGCTATACCCTCACAACTAAACTTATTATAACATGGGTATAGCCTCCTTGCAATACTAAATTTAATGTCAGGATGGTTTATGGCATGACACGGAAAAGGCGAAACGAGATATTTCTGGAATACCGGAATTTGATTCAATACACGGTACGCAAAAATATAGCCCTGCTTAGAGCTTTAAGGATTGATACAGACGATGTTTGGCAAGAATTAGCCACTTGTACACTCAAAGCAATTGAATCTTATGATCCCGAAAGGGGTAAATCACTGAGAAACTTTATTCTGTATAAACAACAGTCCGAAATATTGAACATACGCCAGAGATATAAAAGGGATTGCCGTGCCGCAAATATATCGCCGTATTCCCTTGATATCACGCTGGAAGACGATCAGACAATCGAAATCCGGATATTGTGGACTACGATTCCATAATGTCTATCCGGGATATATTAAGCCTTCTGACAGAAGACGAAAATATGGTGGTCGGTCTGAGAATGACGGGCGTTTGCTTGACTGACAAAAAGCAGCGCAGGCGCATGGATAGGGTTCAACGGAAAATAACAAGGTTCTATTTGCCAGCAGTAAGCGTATAGGAGAGATCAAATTGAAAAATAAACTCACCGACTTAAACGACCATTTGTTTGCACAACTAGAACGCCTCAGTGACGAGGAGTTGACAGGGGAGCGGCTTGTTTGAAGAAATCACCCGGGCCAAGGCTGCGGAAGATAATTTTCTTGATAAAAATATAAGATTGCCGAAAATATTGGAAGGATAAGGGAATGAGCAGAAGAAGTATTTTGACTACTGAGCAGTTTGACTTTCTGAAAGAAAACGTAAGCAGACGCAGCTATGATGAATTAACTGATATGCTTAGTAAGCATTTTAATACACAATTCAGCCGCAAACAAATAAAGAACTTTCTGAAACGCCGTAAATTGAATAATGGGATTTAAAAAAGAAAAAAGTATTATCTTCTGCAAGAACACATTGCCTTTTTAACAGAGAATATAAAGGAATGCAGCTATATGGAGCTAACTGACAATTTTAATAAGCATTTTAATCTACAGTTAAGCCTGTTGCAGATAGGCATAGCTTTGGAAGCTGCTGAATTAATATTAGGAGGCATACAATCATGAGCGCTATTATAAAGGGATATGTGACATTACTATTAAATAGTATGACAACAATTGATCAGGTTCCTGCTATATACAGGAAGGAAGTTGAAAAGGAATTGAATAATGCTGAAAATGAGGTTAAGTCAAATGCTTAGTCTTTTTTTGTATGTATGTAACGAATAACAGGGAGGTCAAATACTCTTTTCTACTGTGACCCGCCGTATTTTGGCGCAGAACAGTTCTATGATACGGGGGATTCTGTTTTTAATCAAGACGAGCATATAAAACTAAGCGAACTGCTTAAAAACATCAAAGGAAAGTTTATTTTGTCCTATAATGATTCCTGCTTTATCAAGGAACTGTATGCGGATTGTAAAATTGAAGAAGTTGCAAGGCAAAATAATTTAGCTTTAGCGCAAGGGGAAAATAAATTTTACAAAGAGTTGATCATCTCAAACTTTTAACATAGGTACAGTCAGACTGTCGACAAAGCAAATTTTATATTTGTTCATTTATTGCATGATAGTGTTGATTATGCTACACTAAACTTAGAAAACAAAGATTTCAATTATGTATGTGCATTATTTATGAAGCTGTGTCAAAACGATAAAAATTGGGATAGCATGTAATAAAAAACCTTGATTTTACGACATTCCTTTCATATCAATATTCAAAAATTAAGCGTTTTGACACAGCCTTTTATATTAGGAGGTTAATAATGGGTAGAATTGAAGAATTACATAAAAAAATTAATACGATTTTCACGAGAATTAATGAAATGCCACCTAAATATTCTCATTTAATTGAAGTTTCGCAAGTTTGTGCTTTAATTGCTATTAAACGTGGTGAAAATGTCGAACTTGCAACAATGGCAGGCCTATTGCATGATATTGCTGTTTTAAGAAATCATGATGTAGAGCCATATAAAATACATGGAGTCACAGGTGAAAATCATGCCGTGATAAGTGCGGATATAGCAATGGAAATACTTTTGGAAATAGGTCTAACCTCGACAGAAGAAAATGAAATCATATGCGAGGCAATCAAAAAACACGCGGATAAGGATAATACTGACACTCTTTTTGATGAAGTATTAAAAGACGCTGATGTGTTTGCCCATGGTCTTAGTGATATAACACTAAAAAACTTTCGTGGCCATCGATGGGATAAGGTGTGCCAAGAGTTAGGTATTAATAATTGCAGATAGATTAACGTCTCTAATAAGCATAATATACGCTAATAGCATTTAAAGCGACAAAAAACATGGTGATAAGTTATATTTTTTGTTATGGATAAAAATTCATTTTGTCGACAATCTGACTACACTTTTATAGTGTGGTTTTTCTATTTAGAAAAGAGCCAAACCTATGAGTAAACTAATCGCCCTAGACGCGGGCCACGGCATGAACACGCCCGGCAAAAGAACACCGCTGTATGGGGACGGTACATATATGCATGAGTGAGAATTTAATAACGCCGTTGTGCAAAAAATGATTCCCCTGCTGGAGCAATGTGGTTTTGATGTGTTGAATGTTGCTGAAAGTGATGCTGATGTACCGCTTGCCACACGGACAGGACTTGCCAATAACACAATCAAAAATAAATACAATAAACCCGCCGATTTCTATTTGTCCGTTCATGCGA
The DNA here is from genome assembly GCA_023690525.1 of Holotrichia oblita. Classification (NCBI taxonomy): domain Eukaryota; kingdom Metazoa; phylum Arthropoda; class Insecta; order Coleoptera; family Scarabaeidae; genus Holotrichia; species Holotrichia oblita. The sequence continues at coordinate 131,276 of JALQSN010000096.1, read as the reverse complement.
ATGCTGATAAGGGTATTTGGGGCTCTGCCAACGGCGTAGAGACTTATATTCATCCAAATGCCAGTACAACATACAAACACACTCAGGCCGTCCATAAATGGCTGATAAAGGGTACAGTGCAAAGGGACCGAGGAGTAAAGCAAGCGGACTTCCATGTATTAAGAGAGACAAAAATGCCCGCGGTGCTGGTGGAATGCGGGTTTATGAATAACAGGACGGAAACCAACCTATTGAAATATGAACCCTTCCGGAGCGAATGCGCGACGGAATTAACACAGGCTATTTGTGAGATATTCGGCGTAGCCTACACAGGGGCCTATTGCCGAGATTATAGAACATCCGATCATGGGAACGTTCGAATTGACGGTGCAGCAGCTTGCGGACTATCTCGCCAAGAATAACCCGGCGGCTAAAATCAGTTGTACACCACTTGCGCTTGCTACATATTTCATCAGCGAGGGAAAATTAGAGGGGGTTCGCGGGGATATCGCTTTTTGCCAGGCAATCCATGAGACAGGCTGGTTCTGGTTTGGAGGACAAGTATTGCCGGAACAAAATAATTACTGTGGTTTGGATGCGACAAGTAACAGCCCGGTAATGGTTTGATATGCCGAAAACCGGAGTACGGGCACAGATTCAGCACTTAAAAGCATACGCAAGCAAGGAGCTACTGGTTGGAAAATGCGTTGATCCGCGGTTCAACCTTGTGGTCAGGGGAGTGGCAACGAACTAGACGGACTTAAACGGGCGTTGGGCTGTACCAGGGACGGAATACGGGCAGAGCATTATGAAGGTGTATAAGACTTGTCCCAGGACGAAGGAATTAACATTAGAAGGGATGTTGTTGGAGCTGATCCGGGGTTCAGGGATCAATACTCCGGCATATTGGCTGAATACTTTGAAGGACTATTCGTTTTTTGATGGATTTGTCAAGGCGCTGTATGGGAAGTATGAAAAACAATTCGCAAATTCGTGAAATGGCAGTCAGTTACGGGGTGCGTTCGATTTGGCGCAGGGGTATCTCTAATTTTAAGATACTCCCTGCTTATTTTAATTTCGTCAAAAAATCGTCAAAAATAAATTACTTTTTATTTGTATTTTTTATTTTTCTAAAAATGGAAAAGTGCTTTTAAATGGCTGTTTTTAAAAAAATATAGCTAATTATATTTAAAGAAGTTATTGTAGATACTTCATCTACAAATATAGTTTTAGGGTTAACAAATGACCCGAACATATTAGGTACGGCAACATAATTTACATCTGAACTTATATCTCTTACGCCAAAATGTTCATTCATAAAATCGTAAGCTGCTGTTATTGTTTTCTCAACCTGACTGCTATCTATTTCGCCTAATAAATAAAACTTACCGATGGACAACGTTTTTACTTCATATTTCGCAACAGGAATAGCAAAATTATTTTTTCTTGGTTTATTTCTTCTTTTGTATATTCCACTCTTATATACATACAGGATTAATATGGCTTAATATTAGGCTCTGTTAGATGTTGGTATTGACATAGGCTAAATTTGTTCCACAAGCAAGAAGATTATTGATGTAAAATCCTTCCGCTATGCAGGGAAGTTCGTATCAATACAATTGTCTAACATAGCCTAATATTAAATTCGATTTTCAGATATTTTACCCTCCTACTAAATATAAATAATGCATATACATAATTGATACCTATATTTTCTAAGTTTAGTGTAGCATAATCAACATTAGCATGCAATAAGTGAATCACTATTAATCAATGCGATGCTGTAGGGGGAGGCAAATCTGACCGAGTACGTTTAACGGCATATTGCTGTAATCCCGAATAGCCAGCCCGAGCCAGGGGTTTATTATTATGCCGCTGATGAACTCCACCTCCACCGCCGTTACCGATCCCGCGCCTAATAGGAAGTGCTATTAGCCACGAAAAGTAGGTCCGTCTATCCCAATTTTTATCGTTTTCACAACAGCCTCTTATATAATGGGCAGTTGGCTTGGATGCTGATGAAGCGGTCGGTTATGATCTTAGGAAAAATGCGAAATTAGTATATGCTATACTGTTTAAATTTTATCTAATGTACGATTGAAACTAATATAGATAGGAGATCGATATGAGTATTGAGATTATTCAGATAGAAAAGAAACTCAAAGACATATTTGAAAACATAACTGATATGAAGGATTATAGTAAATGCAACGACAGAAATTATCAGAATGTATTACTCAGCCGTAGCTTAGCTGCTAATGCTATTTCAATTTTGACGAATATTGAGTATAAAGATGCTGCAAATTGTATAACAGATAGACCCGATGATTATGGTATTGATGCGTTTTATAACGACCCATTCAACAAGAAACTATTTTTAGTACAGTCAAAATGGCATTACAATGCAAATAGTACTATTGAAAAGGGAGATATTCTAAAGTTTATTGAAGGTATTGACTATTAATTTAGATTTCGATAAGTTCAATAGTAAGGTGCAAAATCGAAAATCAGAGCTAGAAAGTGCAGTTCGAGAAATTGGATATCAAATTGAAGTGGTTATAATATACACAAGTTGAAGTGGTTATAATATACACAAGCCCCAATGACATATCTGACGACTGCTATGAACCATTAAATAGTTATATTAGAAAAATCAACACGCTTGTTGAGCATGTACTGCTAAAAACAATTAAACCGAAAGATATTTATGATAATTTAGCAAAAGGCTCTTTTGAAAATGTTGATATTAATAATTTAATATTAAATAATTGGGAAATCTATGAAATAAATGGTAAGTCAAAAGCATATTATGGAACTATTTCAGCGATACATCTTGCTAAGTATATGGAAGAATATGGGATAAGATTCTTAGCGAAAAATATTAGGCATTTTAAAGGTGATACAGAGGTAAATCAAGGGATAAAGTGCGTAATAGATCCAGAACCTAATTTTTTTTACTTTTACAATAATGGGATAAAAATAATTGCAAATGAAGTAATACCATCAATTGTACATAGTACTGATAGAAAAGTAGCTATTCTGAATCTTAAGAGTGCTAATATCGTAAATGGCGCTCAAACAACAGGTAGTATATATGATATATATGAGTAAACCAGATCAACTTGCAGGGGTTTATGTCCATGTGCAAATAATTGAATTGTTTGATGATATACCAAAATTCGATGAAAAAATCATAAAACTTTCAAATACCCAAAATAGAATTGAAAAGAAAGATTTTGCTGCTCAAGACATTGAACAAGAACGCTCAAGAAAAGCTTTAATATTAGACGACATTGAGTATATTTTCAAATCAGGTAATTATCTATAAATAGATGGAATCATTTATAATTTATCAGTTACGCAAAATGAATAGAAAATTATGCGAGCTTGCGCCACAAAAAGGCCCCAAGATATTGTAAGCTTGAGGGCGCAAGGATGGATAATTTCATAGCACGAAACTGGGGATGGTTGGGATTCACTATGGGGAAAGCATTATGGTTCTCTACCTAAAAAACATATAAAAACCACAGTACAAAGTGACAAAACCTAGATTATTCATTCTATTTCACGTAATGTTATGCCAAAATAGGTACAGCAAATAAAGCGCCTACTGATGCGAGCTTGAAAAAGACTATTAGTAAGCAAGAATTGGTGGCGGAAGGTCTGTTCTCAGTAGACCATTGTAGGCGCACTTTTTACAAACAGATGGATTTCTACCAAGAATTTCAGCCAGTAGTGTTTCAATTGATATCTTCGCTTTTCTGAGAAGCGATGTGCCTGTAAGCTTTTTACAAAGCGGGAGCTTTATTTGTTTACCCCTAGTCGAAAAAAATCCGAAATGTCGAATTTTCATAAACCCCGGCGGTAAAACATGCATCAAGAACCGACGGATAAATTCTTCGGCTGAAACCGACATTTCTTTCCATCGGCTGCCGTCCTTGTAATCACGCCATTTGAAGGTTACTTGCGTGTTTTTCAATTTAAGTAGCCTATTGTTGGAGATAGCAACACGATGAGTATAGCGGCCGAGATATTCCACAACACTTGCAGCGGTTTTAAAGGGAGGTTTGCAATACACAACCCATTCCTTGTTATAACAGTTGTTTAGCAAATCCTGCCAAATATCTAATTTTTGCTGCTTTAACAGAGCTAAAAACTTACCTCGAAATTTTTTCGACAGCACTTTTACTGGTAAGTAAAATTTCTTTTTGGAATGAACCCACTGACCCAAAGCATTTAACCCACCAGTAGGTACAATGCAGTGAATATGCGGATGAAAGCAGAGATTTTGCCCCCATATATGTAAAACAGCAGTAAAGCCTATACTTGCGCCAAGATATTTTTTATCAGATGAAAGCTCTTGTAAAGTTTCAGATACGCAACGAAATAGTAATCCGTACAACTCCTTTTGGTTTGCGTAAATAGTTGAATTAAGTTCTTGAGTGAGAGTAAACACAACGTGAAAATATCCGACATTTAAAAGGTCTGCCTTTCTTGCATCAATCCAGCGTTCTTTGGAAAGGGTTTGGCACTTGGGGCAATGACGATTTCGGCAGGAGTTGTAAGAAATGCTTGTGTCACCACAGCAGGGATCAATATGACCGCCGAGTTTTGACGTACGACAGTTCATGATAGCGTTTATAACTTTATGCTGAACCATAGACAGCTTATGATTTTGGCGGTATTTGTCCGCATAAGCCTCAAAAATATCCTGTACCTCAAGCATTTAAGGTATCCAGCGGACTTTTAACATCGTCCTGAATGTTTTGCAAATGCAGATAAAAAGAAGCGGTCTGTATAAAAGTATGTCCGAGCAATTCTTTTATACGGTAAATATCCATACCTGCTTCCAATAAGTGTGTTGCAAAGCAATGTCTCAAAGTGTGAGATGTATAGATATCAGAAAGACCGGCTTGTTTTCTATATTTGCGAAATGCGCTGGTTACGGTACGCGTCGTCATGATATGTTTGTCTTTTGATCTGGCATAAAACAGAAACCCATCGGGATGGTTTGGACGGTATTCCTTCCAGTATTCTCGCAATAGTTCAAGATTTCTCTGTGATAGAAGTGTATATCTATCCTTGCTCCCTTTACCTTTTTGGATATAAATTCGCATTTGTTTGCTATCTATATCTTGAACCCGAAGTTTCACAATTTCTGATATGCGTAATCCCGCACCATAAATTATTTCAAACATTGTTTTGTCACGCAGATTATCGATTACGCTAAAGAACATCTGGATTTCTTCTTTACTCATAATGTCCGGAAATTCACGATATTGGTGTTGTCTTGGTATCAACTGACAATTGATGTTTCTTTCGAGGATAACTCCGCAAATGAATCTTAAAGCACTGTTATGAATATTGACTGTACCGGAAGATTTTTGAGAATCAATTAAATAGAGTAAGAAGTGACGTATTTCATTTTCTCCCATTGATTCAAGAGGTCGGTTGTCATACTATCGTAAAAAGCGTTGTAATACGCCAAGATATTCTTCTTCCGTATTTTTTGATAGACCTCCCTCGTAGCTTGAATTCTTCCTTTGTCTTGCATATAATCTCTTCGTTAGTCATGGTTGTTCTCCTTAAAATATAATTTGCCGTTTTATTGGCATATCTATATTTTACAGGATTTTATAAAGAAAAACTGCCCCCTTGCAGCAATTTAGGTGTTCAGCATTTGCTTCTGGTACTGTGCCACTGCGTAGCAGTTAGTGCTATGCTTGTATGTCGCATATGGTAAGAGTTTATTGTTTTACAATTATACCGTCTTTCATAACAAAGTTTACATTTGACAATAAATATGGAAATTCATAAGGGTTTCCTTTAACAGCTATTATATCAGCAATACAATCTTCTTCAATAGCACCGTATTTTTCATTTCCTAGTATTTTAGCCCCACCACAAGTGGCTGCTGAAATAATCTGATGCATTGTTAATCCTGCTTTTTGCAGTAGCTCTATTTCCATAATAGGCATCCCAACGGGTGACCAAATGTCTTTCTCGTTCACATAGTCATTTCCAAGACCGATTATGCCACCCATTTCGACAAATCGTTTTGTATTCTCCATAGCTCCATATGGGCACCCCAATTGGTTAATATTTCTCCATAAATACTTAATGTCGGTGTCATACAAATATTATTTCTAACCATATAATCTAAACTATTATCTGAAATTGGGTCAAAACAAGCGTGTGCAGCTTCATCAATTCCTGCTTTAAGTAAAACGTCTAAATTATCGCTTTTGCATACATGTGCAGATACTTTTTTACCTAATTTGTGAGATTCATCACATATTGCAGAAAGTATTTCCACGGGAAGTAAATCAAGGCTTTGCGTATAAGCGTCATATCCGCTATCTAAAGCAATTTTGATGTGGTCAACGCCTTTGTCTACCTGTATTTTGATAGCATCTCTTGCTTCGGTTTCCGACGAAATCTCCATTGGCTCTGCACCACCATAACCATTTACGGCTGATATAAATTTGCCACACACTGCCAAACTGGGATAAAGTGAAGAGTTACGGTATTTATTTTTCCATTCGACAGCCTCTTTTGTCGTATGCCTTGATAAAATACCCATGTCTCTTAAATGCGTAATGCCAGACAACAACCACTTTTTTAGTTTTTCCTCGTTAAAAGCGTCATAGCAATCGATTAAATGTACATGGGTATGAATAAATCCGGGCATAATTGTATAACCGCTTAAATCCTGTTCGTTAGCTACAACGTCAATGTTTTCATGTGAAGTTTTTACAATTTTATTGCCTTCAATTAAGATATTTACTTTGGTGCTATTCCCTTCTCTGTATATAATGTTTGCATTTTTTAATAAATATCTCATAATGCCCTCCTATTTCTTAATGAACAAAATATAAATAATGTACATACATAATTGATACCTTTGTTTTCTAAGTTTAGTGTAGCATAATCAACACTAGCATGCAATAAGTGAATAACTATTAATCAATGCGAGACTGTAGGGGAGGCAAATCTGACCGAGTACGTTTAATGGCATATCGCTGTAATTCCAAACAGCCAGCCCGAGCCAGCGGTTTATTATTATGCTGCTGCTGAACCCACCACCGTTACCGCTCCCGCGCCTAATAGGGCTTGCCAAGCAAGCCCTATTAGCCACGAAAAGTAGGTTATTTATACCGCCTATCAGCAAGAAGCAAATCCTGCCCACAACAAATATCGAAGGGTGGCTATATCCGCGTCATAAGACCTCTATGGCATAGTATAAAAAGCCGTCTCAAAGCAGAACGTCGCTGTGCATAAAAACTTACTCATTGTCATCACTGCCGCCAAACAAAGCCGTTATACTCGCGGCGAGATCGTCGGTTATCGCTGCCAGTTTCTCTTCGTCCTCTGTGCGCCGCACCCATGTGTTTAGGTGGTTGCATCGGGTAGTGTGGTATGTCTTGTGCGTGATTACTGTCGCCGCTGCAACAGCCAGCATTTCTTCTGGTGTGAACATCCGGCAAAGCTGGCCGTCCGCGTTATAGTACCTGGTATAGTACCGTTACGCCTGCTTGTGCCTGTGCCGCGAGGTTGCTGATGTTCGTCTGGTCGTTTAGGGTCAGCGAGAAATGCTCTTTTCCTTGCGTGGTTTCAACGTCCACGCACGCAAAAATGGCGGCTTCGCAAGCCGCCCCCAGTTCCGCGATTTTCGCCTATTTCGGCGTTGGCCTGTCTGCCCGCATTTCCGCCAGACTGTTCGGTATGTGTTTAACGCCCATTAGTCAAAATTCCCTCCTATCGAAGCTATGAAGCAGTCGCCGGCCCCGCCGTTGCGGTTCACGCTCACTTTGATATTCACGCCCCAATTTGCAGCGGTTTTTGTGGTGTTTTTGAAACGGTACAGAAGGCCGCTTGTGACATTGTTTGTTGCGTCCTCCCACGTTGGGCTTGCGTCGTTGCCGTTATTACAAACCATCACTTGGTACTATAACGCGGACGGCCAGCTTTGCCGGATGTTCACACCAGAAGAAATGCTGGCTGTTGCAGCGGCGACAGTAATCACGCACAAGACATACCACACTACCCGATGCAACCACCTAAACACATGGGTGCGGCGCACAGAGGACGAAGAGAAACTGGCAGCGATAACCGACGATCTCGCCGCGAGTATAACGGCTTTGTTTGGCGGCAGTGATGACAATGAGTAAGTTTTTATGCACAGCGACGTTCTGCTTTGAGACGGCTTTTTATACTATGCCATAGAGGTCTTATGACGCGGATATAGCCACCCTTCGATATTTGTTGTGGGCAGGATTTGCTTCTTGCTGATAGGCGGTATAAATAACCTACTTTTCGTGGCTAATAGGGCTTGCTTGGCAAGCCCTATTAGGCGCAGGAGCGGTAACGGTGGTGGGTTCAGCAGCAGCATAATAATAAACCGCTGGCTCCGGGCTGGCTGTTTGGAATTACAGCGATATGCCATTAAACGTACTCGGTCAGATTTGCCTCCCCTACAGTCTCGCATTGATTAATAGTTATTCACTTATTGCATGCTAGTGTTGATTATGCTACACTAAACTTAGAAAACAAAGGTATCAATTATGTATGTACATTATTTATATTTTCTAACATGACACACTATTGTCAAGTTTCGTGTCGTATAATGTCATAAGATTAATGATTTTGTAGGCAGCGGAAATATAAAGTTTAGCTTGGCTAAAGAAAGATAGGAGGAAAAGAACAATGAATTTGAAAAAGGGCAGTATATTATATGCCAGAATTGATTACAAAGTTGGAGAAAAAGATATGACAAATCAGGACTTTGATGAGCATTTGATTTATTTAAAGAATGTTGCCGGAGAACGGTATCTCGTGGGCGGTGGGTTTTCAAACAAAGACGGAGGGATGATTCTTTTTGAAGCCGAAAATTTCCAAGAAGCACAGAAAATTGTTCATAACGATCCAATTATCGAAAGAGGACTTTACCGATGCGAAATTTACGAATGGGAATTGGTAGTTTTATCAACAGACATTAGTAAGCAGTAGATACCAATTTATTCAAGCTGTTCTTTACTACCGCTGCTCAGGGTTGTAAGCTAGCACCATATTTCCCGTGTTTTTTTGCGTTGTACATTGTACACTGTTGTCAAGTTTTGTATGCTATAATAAAACAAAAAATGGAGATTGTATTATGGGAGACAGAAATATAGAATATAGCGAAAATTTTGGTATTGGTACATTTAGGCATGAAATTATTAAAGAACTTGGAGAGGAAGTTTGGCAGAAGCTTGTAAAAGACGGTATCATTCCGGATATGGATACCGAATCTCAATGTGAATGTAGAAACATGGCAATATTCATGGAACGGTTTGATAAGATTGTTGACAAACAGACAGCAAATAAAGTTTTGTCAAGAGTGCGCCACGGTCTAAAACCGTCCCAATGTGCTTGGGCAAGAGAAAAATTTTTGACACATAATGATTTAGATTCTTTTGTGAAAGCCAGTATTCAAGAAGGTATAGCCGATTTTGAGAAATTGTATGATGAAGGAAAAGACTTTTATGGACAACCCATAACTGCGGAAGTTCTTAATTTCATAAAAGCGAATCCAGGAATGTTATCCTGTGTTCGAGATGGTAATAAACTGCATTTCACAGCCTTTCCTGCAAGTATGCATGAATATTTACAAGCCACAGATTCAAAAATGAAGCGTTATCACGCCTGTCATTGTCCTTTTGCTAAAGAATCCATATTAACAGATAAAACCGTTTCGTCCACTTTATGCTATTGTAGCTTTGGACATATTAAGAATTTTTGGGAGGCTGTTTTCGGCAGAGAACTTGACGGTGAGGTGCTTACATCTGTTTTGAATGGTGACACGCTTTGTACATATGTTGTTTATTTACCTAATGATATTATGGATGCTTACGTTAAATAACTGCTAATAAGCATAATGTACGCTAATAGCGCTTAAAGCGGCAAAAACATGGCGATAAGCTATGTTTTGTTGTTATGGATAAAAACTCATTTATATTCGTTTTATTTTATAAAAACGCGTTTTGTCTACAATCTGAGGCGGCCCTTCTCCGGGTCGCCTTCATTTATGGGAACAACCCCACATATCTAACTTTATAAGCTATACGGCAGGAGCATCCCGGATATACATTTTTTTAACGGAAGACCAGCTATAAAAAGTCAAGAGGTAAATTATAAAGATTTTGGAGGTTTTTCAAAGGTATTAACAGGGACACCATTTTCAAAAGAATCACCTAAAAGAATAAAACCCAATTGATAATAAAGTTCTCTATATTGCTGTATCCGCAAAGAAGAACTGGCAATTTCATTAATACAGATGGGTTTGGAGCTATCAAAAGAATTGAGTGCGTGGCAAAGAAGAGTGTTACCAACTGTTTGTAAATCGGCTTTATGGGTAATGCCGAAGAATGTAATATGATTGTTCTTTTTTGAGATTGCAATGATTCCTAAACAGTTATCATGAGAATCAACAAGCATAAAAGCCTCCTGTCTATCAATCTTAGACTGCATATAGGTATCAAAAGCGGGAGAATCATCATTACCTTCATACCATTCAGTAAGCAGCAATCGACAAGCGAGGATGTAAAAAGGGTTTTACTGATTGTAGATAGTATGCCGAACACAAGCAATTTTTCAACACAAGGGAGGGAAAACCAGTGAGTCAGCTAATTAAAACACGTCGCGGCATTGAAGAACATAACCAGCAATTTCAAAACCTTATACGTCATGGGCTGTTTCGGCGCACTTCTGACTGGCAGCAACGTATCGCGGTATTGTGCAAACCACGAATACAACAAACAGGCGAGTCGCACCGCGATGATAAAAGCGGCGGCAGACAAGAACCCGCCCGTGTTTGGATTTGACTGTGTGTGTCTAATCAAAGGGCTTTTGTGGAGCTGGAACGGCGTACCCGACATCAGCGCAGATCAAATGATTACAAAGTGCAGCGGACTATCAACCGACTTCACAAAAATAGAGGTTGGCGAGGCGGTATGGCTTTCCGGCCACATAGGAATATACATCGGTGAAGGAAAGGCGATTGAATGTACTCCGAGCTGGGAAAACAAGGTGCAGATTACTGCCGTAAAGAATATCGGTACCATTGCTGGGCTGTGAACGCCCGCCAATGGACGAAACACGGCAAGCTGCCTATATCACCTATGAGACTTCGGCAACCACGGCAACGCCAGCACAGCCCACAGAGAAAACGCCATCGATGCAGAAGTTCAGCATCGGCAACATTGTAACCTTTACGGGGACGACGCACTACGCGAGCGCGGCAGTGGCGACCGGGCCGTCGTGTAAACCGGGACTTGCAAAAGTAACAGCCACAAGCCCCGGCGCAAAGCACCCGTACCATCTTATCGCCGAAAAGGGCGGCAGCTCAACCGTATGTGGCTGGATAGACGTGGTTGACATTTCCAAAGTGACTGCGACGCATCCCACACCAGCATCGGCGCAATCTGTACCCGTAACAGCCGAGGACATAATCGCCCTTGCAGTAAAACATGCGGCAGAAATCATCTTCGCGAACGAAGGAAGCTACGGCTCGGTCAACAGGGACGACAATGGCGCCTTGTCCATCGGCAAGGTGCAATGGCATGCCGGACGCGCCCTGGCACTAATGAAAACGATTGTCTTGGCAGACACGGCAAACGCGAACTACATACTTGGCGGCGCTCTGTATAACGAGATAACGACCGCCCCCAGTAATACATGGGACAGCCGGGTTGTAACAAAGGAAGAAGCAACCGCAATTTCTGTCCTTTTGATTTCTCCGGAGGGCGTGAAAGCACAGGACAGCCTCGCCATAGCCGATATTACCACATATGCCAAAAAGGGTATAAGTTATGGCTTGACGGATTGCGGAGCCTTGATTTATTTCAGCGACGGCGTGAACCAATACGGCACAAACTCACCCCTTTGGAAGAACATCACAGCGGAGGCGTTAAAGGGCGCAGGCGACGTAAGCTATGTGGAACGCGACAAAGGCGCAGACCCAAAAACTACCTTGCCCGCCGTGAGCGGGTATATAAGGCAGTACTTGCGTTAGATCTCAGGGGCATCGCAAAAACTCCTGGGGAAATAACCGTAGACAAGGAGCTTAGTAAAATTCGCAAAAAAGAATATGCTTTATATTTTAGACGAACCCACAACAGGGTTTCATGTAAAAGATATAAAACTGTTATTACTTTTTTTGCAAAAGATTGTGTCAAACGGAAACACCGTTTTGCTTATTGAGCATAACCCCGATATAATTCTTAATGCAGATTACATTATTGACATGGGGCCGAGCGCGGGAAAAAACGGGGGAACAGTGGTTGCGGCAGGGGAAGTTTCTGATATTATGGATTGTGTTGATTCGATAACAGGGCAATATTTAAAAAGGTACATCAGCAATTAGGTTTACATTTTAGATTTTGCTTTCTTTCACCACAAATGGACACTTTGGACTGCGGTTTTGGGTTTCAACCCCTGGCAGGGCGCACGTACTTTGACCCCGCCAACGGCGGATAAGGGCAAAGTACATAATATGTTAGCTACTTTCGCCAGTGAAGTAGAGCGAACCCCGGCGAGTTGCTCCAAACTGCGCTTTGCCGGGAAATGCCGTTGCCCGAATAATCACAGGTGAAAGTTGCTTGCTCTTAGATTTTACCTTCCGTCACCGCGATTTTTTTGGACGTTGTTGTTTTTTTGAACGGTGGGTTTTGAATTATATTCGTGTACTTTTATTTTGGCCGTTTCCAAAAATTCGTAATTCAATGATTTACTTTTTTCATTTTTGTTACATTGCTCATTCTCCAACTCGTGAAATTTTTTGGCCATAGCGCCGTCAAGTTTCCCACGTTTCGTATCGTCAGCCAGTTTGTCATAGCCATTGCTTTTTACAAAATCTTTTCCATGACTGTGTATTGATTCTATCAAAATATTCTGTTCCGTGGTTAAATTTTGAACCGGCGGTGTGTTGGCTTCCTTAAAATTGTACTTCAATAAACTCACCGACTGAATAATATCCCGAATTGTTTCATGAGCAGCTCTTAACGAGTTTTTCAACACCTTGTTTTCTTCGTTTGCTTTGGCGGTTGCCATAGCCATCTTCCGTAAACTTTTTTCATCTTCTTCGGAAAGAATCACGCCGCACGAACCGACTAAGGGAACATGAATTTTCGTTGGGATTTTTTCAATCTGTTTGAGAGCAAGCATCTGCCCGCTGTCCTCAATGGAATTGATGCGTCCCTGTGTCCGTACTTTTCTTTCAAAAAATCTTGGCGCTCTTTTGTTGTATGGTCTTGGAGAAAGTACGATAGCACACGGTATTTACCTTCGCTGTAATGACTACCTTCCGTTAAATATGCGTCAACCTCGTCGTCGGTGATGAACCGCATAAAATTTACAGGCTGATAATCCGCAGCAGGAAAGCCTTTTTGCCGTATACCGCATTTTTCAAAATTGTTTAGTAAGCGGTGAGGGTTTCTGTAAAAGCGTATAGGAGCGTCAGGTTCATTTTTAAGTTGCCCCTGGCTCATTTAGCCGTTTCTCTTCATACTTCCCGGTATGATTAGCTACCCCTGTTTTCGGTCTCCATGTCAAACGCAACGCTCATTAGCTTTATGCGGTTCTTTATATCAAGGTTATAGATTCTAAGTAGCTCGGCTCCAAAACCGCCGCCGGCTTCATTACCCATAATTATAATAGTTCCATGATTATTGCTTATAGCGGTTCCGTCGCCTTGAACAAAATACACTCCCTTTGATGTTTGACGCGCTGTAATAAGCAGAGAACCGTTGCCGTTGCTGTCACTTGGCTCTGTCTGAATGTGGGGTTTAGACAGGGCTTTTCTTATGCTACGCTGAACCGCCTATTGGCGGGTTCTTTCAGATATGGCGTATATATCGCCATATCGCCGTGATCGGCGGCTCCTACAACTGCCGGGGCTTGTGCGGTTCTTTTAATCATTTCAGTAACTTCAATGCAAATGTTGTTTTTGTGTTCGGGTTTGCCAAAATGGATTACGATATATTTATCAAATCAGTCACAAGCACTGATAGATGTGATTGTGGTATTAAAGCTATTGCCTTCGTACCCGCCCTATCGTGTCACCTACGTTTAATTCAGTTACCATAACATAGCCCTGGGTTCTTTTCTCGGCTGTCCTTCTTGCTTCTCTCCATGCCTGCCGGAAGGCGGCGGCGAATGTTGCGTAGTTGCGGGTTCTTAATTTGCCCCAGGCGTTTTTTATAATTTCTGATTTGTTATACATTGGGGGTTCCTCCTTGTTTTTGTTTGGCTGTTGCTTAACCTTGTAATACTATTACATACTTGTACAAGTATGTTTTCAGGACGTAATATTCACTAAAAATAGTGGTGCAAGTATGCATATTTATTGCGCAACATTATACTTGCACCAGTATAATTTTTCTGATATAATAGGAATAGAATTAATTACTATGAAAGTAGGTGAACTTTATGGAGGAACAAAAGAGTAAGGCGGCTACTAAGGCTAAAAACAAATACAATTCAAAGACATATGAACGATTTCATGTAAGTGTCAAGAAAGGTAATAAACAGATAATAGAAGAAGCCGCTAAAAAAGAAGGTAAAAGCTTGAACGGATATATTATAGAAACGGTAAACGAAAAGCTTGTAAATACTGGTAATCCGTCGATACTGGATAATAAGGACGGTGAGTAAAATGCCAATAGTAAGCCTATTTTATGGTATAAAGATAACTTTTTACTACAACGAACACAATCCGCCACATTTTCATGCTGAATATGCTGGAAATAAAGCTTTAATTGATATTCTCAAATATACTGTAATAAAATCGGCTTTACCGAAAAAACAATTAAAGCTTGTTCTTGCATGGACTGAATTGCACAAAGATGAGCTTATGCCAAAATTGGGAACTCTCTAAAGCTAATGAAGAACCAAAGCAAATTGAACCTTTAAAATAAAGGAGGTGTAGTCGATGGATTACTGGCCGGAAGTAATACGAGTCATTCCAACTGCTGAATACAAAGTCTATATTTATTTTGATGATGGTACTATCAGACTTTATGACGCTTCTGAATTAATCACAAAAGGGGTTTTTAAACAATTACAGCATAATAACCTTTTTATAGAAACTTGTACTGTCTTAAACAATACATTGGCATGGACACCAGATAAAAGCTATAGTGAAGAAACCTGTCTTGATCTTGACCCTTACAGCCTATATAGCAGTTGCCCTATTGTGGATGAGCCAATAGAATTATTTAAACTTAACACATAATCAATATTGAGCAGACAGGGCAACGTGATGCCGCTTCCCCTGCGGACTTTCTTTCTGTTTGCCTGTAAAGTAAAATCCTTTCATGCTGCCTATGTGTGGCTAGATTTTTCTTTTACAGGCTTCTTTTTCTTTCTTGGGAATGCCCCCGCCCCCAAAAGCGGGGGTTTGTCCTATTAATATATTAAGGAAATTTTACATCCTTCAAATCCAGTCATAGCAAGGCTTTCAGAAAATTGCCTAGTTGAGATAGTGCAGTGTTTATTGTTTGTAATTTCTGTTAATTCCTTCATGTATTATGAATAAACATTCATTGGGTGTTGTTGTCTGTAATATTTCTCTTATGCCTAATTAAATAAGGATTCGCTATTTGTAATAAGGTTGTGAATGAAATCATGGCGGTAATACCAAAGATAGCACTGGCTTGATTATTTTTCAGAATTGAATACGCCATAGCACTATCTATCAAGCCAAAATTTTTCCGTTACTGTACACTGTAAATGGGAGGTGAGATTAATGGATAATGAAAGCTCTGTTTTCCGCTCGCTTGAGATTATCGAAAGCAGAATTTCGGAAAAATTAACGGTTGAGAATATCGCGAAAAGCGTTTATTTTTCAAAATACCACTATCAGCGATTGTTCCGTGTAATCGTGGGCGATAGTGTAATGGAATATGTGACCAAGCGGAAACTGACCCTCGCCGGCAAGGAACTTCTCGAAACAAACTCTAACATTCTCGACATCGCGTTAAAATACGGCTTTGATTCCCATGAAGGATTTACCCGGAGCTTCAAGGCTTATATGGGTGTCACACCAATGGATTATCGCAAATTCAATCTCGCCACAATCTCCCAAAAAACAGTAAAGGAGAAATGTATTATGATGTATTCCAAAACTACGGATGAAATAATTCGAGAATTGAATGATTTTATCGCAAAAGCAAAGGACACGGCGAATAGCGCAAGGAAAGGTAGCGAACTGTCTGAGTATTTACCTTTTTGGCAAAAAATTGCCGACAAAACTGATATTTTCGCGGACGCGACCAAAGATATTTTGGAGCGCATTACCGCTATTGCTGAACACCCCGATAAAATTACAAATAGCTTTGTCATTATAAAGGTGATAGAGGATATTTCTTTTCAGTCAAACCTTCTAGCGTTTAATGTGGGATTGATGGTTTCAAGGGATACGCCGGAACGCGTCAAAAAACAAGAACCGCTTTGCGTAAAATATTTCGAATTGGCAAAGGCCGCTACGTTGAAAGCAAGTAAAACCGCACAGTTTTTCAATGAGCTTTCAGTGCTCATATTCGATGATATGCGGAAGTCCGCCGCCGAAAAAATTCATGCGGCTGTTCAAAAAGGAAAATCCGCTTTCGATAATATAAGCGGGTATGCTTACATCAAAGACGAAGTTGCGAATTTGGTTCGGGGGCTTGCCGAAATCCCCATTGAAGAGGTTAGCGTATCAAGGCTTGAAGATTATATGTTCAAACTGAATATTATTTCGTTTGCTGCTGATATGGATATATTCCGCAGTCCAAAAGACAAAGAGTTGTTCGATGGTATAACAGCATTTAAGGAAAGCCTTTCTGAAGCGATTGGATTCTTTCAAACGCTCGTAAAACCAGAAGGTAATCCTATTTTAGAATATACTATGCCCAAGCAATTATTGGACATAGCGTGTCAAGGAAATATTTTACTTTTTTACACCAGAGGCGAAATTTCATATGAGAAGCTTGGACACTCTCTTTCTGCTGAACAGAAAACTGCTTTTGATAAAATCTGCGATAAAATAAACAGCTTTATTCAGTTTACGCATAAGGCTGTTGACGAAACGGCATACAAGGAAATCGCCGACAGGCTATACGATATAAAATCCGCCATGATAAATGAAGCCGATAAATGTAACGGGCATGGTGTCGCGGTTAAATTTTTGGCAAATGAATTTGGGGGATTAGCTGACAGGGTGATACACTATATGAATGGCTGATGAAAGTCGTTGTTTTTGATATTTGGTGCTGGGGTCTTGGTTTTCAGCTCCTGACAAAGCGTACGTACTTCACCCCCAACGGGGATAAGGGAAAGCCCATACCTACAGAACAAAAACGCTTGGAAGAAGCGGAAAATGATTTTATTATCGGCAATACGATTTCTCACAATGATATTGACTGGAATTAAACAAGCAAGCGGCGGGGTAGATATTTTCTGCTTCGCCGCTTTTTTATCCCTAAACCTTATAAAACCTTACTTTTGTTTTTACCTTGTCAAGACCTACCACTTTTTACCTTGGTAAAACCTTAGTATTTTTACTTTACACCGACGTGCCAACTATTGACGTGTCGATTTTTTTTATTATTGCCATTAGAGCAATTATTTTGGTAAAACATCCTTTAAAACGCATTTAAATCATCTGTAAAACAAAACAACACACACCTACTATGAAGGGTAAACGCAAGTCACATGTCACGTTGAAAAAACATTTATGACTATACTGCACGAGAACAGAGATTTCGCTTTATGCTTGTTTGAATATTATAAACACTACTTTAACCTATAAAATACTTACTGCACCTTACTGCGATAAGGTGCAGTATTCCTTAATAGTAAAGCTAGAGTTAATGATAATGAAAACTGAGATTAACAGTTTAACTGTAAAAAAATATGGAATAGACGCCGGAGCGAGCGTTGTTGGTATAGCCGATTCAAAAATTTCGGTTTGGCGCGGGACGGTTTTAAGCCCACCGATGTGCTCCCGTTGGGCGCTACATTTCCACCGAAAGTCTTAAACGATATAGTCAAATATACCGCAAACCGCAATGCAATGCTTACTGCAATGACCAACATGGCAAAAGAAGTAGCAAAACGAATAAAGGCCGATGGTGTCTCATTTGGAAAAAAAGGATGCTCTAAATTTTTTACAATAGAAGACAGAAAAGTTAAAATAAAGTGTTTTTTGTGTCGCACGATATGCCCCTATCGTTTTGGTAAATAGTTTTCAGGGTTTAATTAGGGAACAGGATTAGCTTAGAATAAAGAATAGTATAAGCATTACCTTTGTATACCTTCGTTTCCAATTTTCAGATTAAGAGATAACTAAGCCTACCAAATATAGTATTGAAATGGATGTAATTTTTTTACCACGCAATTTGCTTGTTGTTACAAGCATAGTATTTGAAAATAATGAATATATGCCCATCAAATACACCGGGTTAGGTAGCGCAAGACAGGGTCTTGCTTATGGCAAGCACCAATACAAAGAACCAAAATCGCCAAAGTTCATCCGCAATCGGTATGTTTTTATCATGTATGCACTTGATACGGTGCTGGATTAGATGGTGGTGCAAATAAAAAGGGCTTATTAAGGTCATGTGCTGCAACAAGGGTCAATTACAGGGCTATACAAAAACGTTTAGGATAGTTGACTTTACCACAAATATACTGACTAAGTTTCCTTAGACTCTATAGAACCCAAAAATACAATAAAAACAGGAGGTAATGTGTTTGTAGAAAAGGATATTGCAGTAGCATTTTTACAAGGTGTTGTCACGGACAGCATATATGATGTTTACAAGAAGTATATTGCTGATGACTTCATACATCACAACGCGCATTATAAAAGTGACAAGGCTTTGTTGCTTGACGGGATGGTTGAAAGCAATAGCCAATTTCCCCATAAAAAACTGCTGGTTCAAAAAGTAATTACCGAATTGCCTAACGTCGTTTTTCTCATGTCCACATAACTGATGGGATGGAAGTTGCACTTGTACATATATTCAGGTTTGAGGACAACAAAATAGTTGAAGCTTGGGATATATCGCAAATGGTTCCCAACGACATGGTAAACGAGATAGGTATATTTTAAGGCACTAAGCTTATACAGTCGCTTTTGTGGCGATAAGGTGTAGCAATAGCTAATAATTATTAGCTAAGTTAAGCAAGTTGAGACTGTTTTTTAGATTTGAACTATGATATTATTACCATACTATATGAATTGAAAGAGGTAAAAAGTATGCAGAGATGCTTGATTGTAGTTGATTATCAGAATGATTTTGTGTCAGGCTCGCTCGGATTTTCAGGCGCAGAGTTGCTCGACTCTTTGATTGCTAAAAAATCCAAAAGTACCGCGCCAAAGGTGATGCTATCGTATTCACATTTGACACGCATGACTCGGATTACCTAAAAACACAGGAAGGAAAGAATTTGGCTGTACCCCACTGTATCAAGGGAACCGTAGGACATAATCTTTACGGCGAAACCGCAAAATTGATGCAAGACGAGGATAAGTGCTTTTACAAGCGAACATTCGGTTCTGATGAATTGTACGAATATTTGAAGGCGACACCTTTTGAGCGGATTGAAATCGTAGGACTTGTATCGAATATATGCGTTATCTCAAACGCCGTTCTCGCAAAGACGGCGCAACCAGAAACGCCGATTGTTGTCGATGCGGAATGCACCGCCAGCCACGACTCGAATCTGCATAAGGCGGCACTCGACATTATGATAGGTTTGCAAATAAGAGTGGCAAGAAAAATTGACGATACGGGGCCGTTTTATCACGGCACAAAAGCAGACTTATCAATTGGAGATATGCTGTCGCCGAGATTCAAATCCAACTACGGTGAAGGGGAAAAAGCAAACTATGTCTATTTTTCCTCTACGCTTGACGCAGTATCATGGGGGCGGAACTTGCAGAGGGAGAAGGAAGAGGAAGAATCTATATCGTAGAGCCTACTGGTGAGATTGAGGACGACCCTAACCTGACCGATAAAAAGTTTCCCGGCAATATCACGAGGTCGTATCGGTCCAGGGAACCGCTCCGCATCGTTGGCGAAGTTTCGGAGTGGACTGAACACACCACAGAAGAACTGCGCAACATGAGGCAAAACCTCGACAAGATGAAACAAATGGGTATTGAAGCAATTAATGACTGATTTCAAAAGACGGACGACGAAATTGTTCAAAATAAGCATTTATTTGTGTGCAACATCAGAACCAATCGTCAAAATAATTGACCAAAAGTGGATATAGAAAGAAAAGGAAAAGGGCTGATGGGAAATGAAATATCCAAGCGACGTGACACAAAAGCAATGGAATAGGATAAAACACCTGTTTGATAAAGAAAAGTGAGGATAGTCTGAGGTGATATAATGCAAACGATTAAGCTGTTCGAGGGCGAGCTAAAGTTGATGGAATTACTGTGGGATAACGAAGATGCGACAGCGAAAGAACTCACCGTACTTGCCGCCGATACAATTGGCTGGATACATACACGGTAATCAAAAAGCTGGTTGCCAAAGGCACAATCAAGCGCGAGGAACCAAACTTTGTCTGCCGCAGTCCGATTGGCCGCGAAGATACAGGGTGCGAAGAAGCCAAAGAAGTGTTGCCCTCATTTTTCGGCGGCTCGGCAAAAGCAATGTTTTCATCGTTTATGTCCGCGAGGGTATTGTCCGACGAAGATGTCGCCGAACTGCGCCGAATGATCAACGAGCATGGAGAGAAGTGAGTGTCATGCTTGATACGGTGTTTTATTTCATTTTGAATATGAGCATCGCTTCTTATTTTGTGATCGTTGCTCTGCTGCTGATCCGGCAAATTCGGTCATTGCAGAAACGGGTTATATACCCGTTACCCGTTGTGGATTTTGGCGTTCTTTCGCCTTCTTATGCCGTCTGCCAACAAACTGGAGCCTGTTCAATTTCGCCGGCGGACTGGTAAAACGGTTGATTACCGTCGAAACAATAACGCAAGGCACAGTTTCGACACCGGAATTCGGGGGCCTGTGGGCGATGAATATGATTGGAACCACCGAGCAATACGCGTCGGTGATTTGGGCTATAATCATCGCCGCCGTGCTTTGGACCGCCGCGATTCTTTATATGCTGATTCGGAGGGAGTTAAAAAAAAGCAATTCACCCTAAAGGGAATCTTTACCGTTCCGATATGCTGCTCTCGCCAGTGCTTATAGGGGTATTCCGTCTGAAAATTATCTTGCCAGACTCGCTTGACCCGACAGCACAGAAGGCTGGCTGTATGGTTCTGGCACATGAGGATACTCACAGGCGCAGATACGGGTATGAGAGCATGGACAAAAATAGGTGGTTTTATCCGATTACCCTTGTTGTGCTGGCTGCGTTGTCAGCTTACCCGCTGATTAACGGCGTTCTGGAACCGGAGCAATACGCAAAATACATTGTGCCATACGCTGTAATTTATGTTTCGCTTTTGTGGTATTCCGCGTTACTGCCTGTATTTTCCAAGCTGAAACAGTTTGCTTTCCCTGTTGGGATAATCTCGACTTACGATGTATTGAAATTATACAAATCCATACCGCCGGAATGGCTCTCATTGATGCGTCAACTCTGACGCCCGACGCTGTGGGCAGAACCGCCGCGGCAGACATTTGGCAAGCCGCCCTCTGCATTATATCGCCGGACATGCGGGGGCAATACGCTGACATGCACTATGGGAAACAGCTTTTTCTATGTCATCGGAGACAGTCTATATAAAATCCACTACTATCTTGTTTTGCTAATTTTAATCGCTATGGTGTGTGGATTGATTCATGGGATCGCTAAAATCCTCCATGATAATGACCGTTGAAGCCGACCTTTCTGCGGGACGCTTGTGGCGTTGTGCGTCTTTGCTAATACGACCGCCTTCTTCCGGCAGGTGACGCCAATTCAAACACCGCTCGCATCTGTTTTGAACGGAATATTCTTTATCGCATTAGGCGCGACAGCCAGTGTTTATATTAGCAGGTACTTATTGAAAAAAGGCAAGCTATTTGGAAGCGGAGTACCCGTACTGCTTTCTCTCTTTGTCACTGTCCTTATGTACGTCGGCGAGATGGTTATGATGAGTGGAAATCTCTATCATTTTGGAGCGGGTTAGTTTTTTGAAGAACTGCCCGGTATTGTTCTCGCGCCGGTTGATATTTTGATTGTTATCCTTTCCGGCGCGTCGGCATGGCTGTTCTGCAGTGCCGCTCGAAAACATGAATCTTGGCCCAGCAAACGGATGATGATTGCTGTCACCGTTATTTGCATCGCCGCGGTCATCACATTAACAACACCCAGACGCGTGGATGAAGAATTGCTTGGATGGTCTGATAAAAACCTATACACAAATCCGTTCAGTTCTTTCAGCGCTTACGGTGGATTCCCATATGTCTACGGTTTCAACGAAAACACATTCATTTATCATCGCCAACAGTGAAATAGGCAATATAGATTCTGAAGGATGTTTACGCACTGGCTCGCAAGAGCGCGGCTTTGACACCCTAAGACTTTGATCCTCATTTCTATCAGCTTGCCAGTTTGGATTTTACTATACGCCGATATAATGTTGTAGGTGCAGATACCATTTTCGTTCGATTCAAAGAAGAAAACCTTGAATCAGCCCCGCTGATGTCGCGCCGGATGTTAAACCCATCCAATGTTATTGATCTTCGGGAGGGCTTTGAGGCAAATACATGAACCCGCTTAATTCGTTTGCTAATATTATCATAATCGGCCTACATGACAGGGATGGGGTTCAGGATTTGATCTATGAATACGATTACGACAAATGTTGATATTATTTGAATACAACGCGTGCCGACAGCATCTAGTTGATCTTTGAAAGTGGTGAACGGTTGCCATTGAAGCAAGCGTTAGAAGAACAGCGAATCACCGTTTATCATCGAGGACGCCGTTGCGCACGGGTTATACAACATAAGCATGGTTTCCATAGATAACCCGCTGGGCGGCAAGTTTATAATATTGCACCATCTGCATACTTTCGAGTTAAATGGCGAGGCGTTTTATCCGTCCAAATTGTTTATGTATGTCGTTTGGGATGACAATTTCTCGGTATACTACGATATTGACGAATTGATCCAATGTCTTGAATGAGATGATTACGGTGACGAAGCCAAAAAGCTGTGGGAGAATATTAGTCCGACAGGGATAATATCCATTGTCCGCGGGAATTATGTTCGTGATACGGTTCTTGCTGGAGTCGGCATTGAATCTGACGTACGCTGGGAATTACGCTCTCATACGTCGGTACGGTTTAACATCAAGTAATACCCGTTGGTTTTTGAAAAGATACACAGGATCAGTGGAACTAAGAGTCAGTGATGGGGCATGTGCAGAAAGATCCAGCAAAATATTTAAGACAAAAACTTAGGCTGATTTAGTGAAAATACAGAACAAATTGGCTGATTGATGAATATTTTGCTGTCATCAACTGTCTATATAAATATTATAATGACAAAATATGTCGATTTTCGTCGTATG
Source organism: Holotrichia oblita (assembly GCA_023690525.1). Classification (NCBI taxonomy): domain Eukaryota; kingdom Metazoa; phylum Arthropoda; class Insecta; order Coleoptera; family Scarabaeidae; genus Holotrichia; species Holotrichia oblita. The sequence goes on along the minus strand of JALQSN010000096.1, from coordinate 107,742 downwards.
GCTATGTGGGTGTTATAATAGGAACAAGACCAGAGAAGACTGAAAACACTGAGATTTCGCTGATTCAACCCCAACTACCCCGCCTTTGGACGGGTGAGATTTTATGAACGAAGGATAGAATACATAGCTGGAGTTAAATGATTCAAGATTTCTTATCTTAATAAAAATGAGCTTGACTGGTAATGTGTCAGGCTCGTCTTTATTCACATACAATGGAAAAACATAAAAGGGAGGCATCCCACTACTGTTTCACACCAACGGAGTTTGTTCCCTTGTATTTATATTGCATGGTGCTTAATAAAGTTCACTTCACCTTCGGCATTAAGTAAATACCAAGTAAATTGATATACTTGCATAAAGAGGTTGCGTTGTTTAAACCACCAAACTTATTGATAAATGCTTAGCAGGCTTATTTATGGCCTGCGGAAAACTTCCTGACGGATAGCCTCCGGCTCGATACACTCGCACTTATTCCCCAAACGTAAAATTAAGGCCATACCCATAATCGCTTACGATAAAATGAGAATCAACCTTAACTTTTCCATTCCCACATTGCTTTACGTTTCCCTCTACACACATGGCAATGTATCTTCGGGATTATACTGAAAATGGATTTTCTCTGTTCCGACTTCAATCGCCGTTTCATAGTACCCGCACTTATGATTAATCAAATCGAGTGTTTCCTGTAATTCTGCCATTTGTGCTTCAACAATTTGTTCTCGCTCTAAGAACATTTCATGTCGTTGCTTCAAAGAAGCGTCCCTCTCTTTTGCCAAATGGTGGAAGATTTTGATTAAAACGCCACTGTTCACGAGTTCGCGGAATCGGGTATAAAACGTTTCCCAAGGACCGAACCGTTCGGGCAAATCCCGTCAGGGCGCGCCGTCGAGAGCTATCTAGAGTATAGTTAGGCAAACTCACCAATTCCATAATGATAAAAGCGGATGCCAAAAACATGGCCAGTGATATATTGATTTCACTTGGCGTTCTTATGTGGCTTGTTATATCAACATTAACAGGTTGGGCATATGCTGATACAATAATTGCAGACCTGTGGATTATCAAGACATCTATCAGCATTTTTCTTGAAACAAATCTTGAATTGATGGATGACAACAGCGACATGGAACCGTATCGTATTATTGTTGATATTGTAACCTCAATGGAAAGGGCTGTCAATTCACATCGTGCGAAAATTCGGCGTATTGTCGGATTTTGGGACATTGACTTTGATATTGATGTAGACCCCTAAATACCATTTCAGAAGTACATCGCATGAAATCAAGCAAAGACTTAAAAATATGTAGGGCATTATGATATATATAGACCCAAGCGTCGTTCGCCAGCTAAAACATTGTGGTGTTGTTTGTGAGTTTGCGTAACTTTGTCGACAAGCCAAGCAGTGCTATGTCAGCTATGTTATTATTTCGCAGGAAACAAAAAATCTTTGTGGAGGCTTGCAGGTTTCTGATTTTCTGTTATTGATAAAAATTTTACAGGGCAGGGATCGAAAACTGACCTTCGGAACCGTTATGAAATTGCTAATCTCCATGGATGGAAAAAGCGTTTACAAGGAACTATTAGAATCGCAAGGCTATGATGGAAACACAGCTACTACATCCCCCTTCATTCAACAGAGGGATAAAATCTTACTGTTTGCGTTTGATTTCTGCTTAGTGAATTTATAGGATTTCATTCAGCCGCCAAGAAATATTGGGGCTATCGGTTGTTTGTCGTTGATGGTTCAGATTTGCATATCCCAACCACTCCTGATGACACAGGCACCTACTTTCAAACAAAACCTGATCGAAGGGGTTATCTCTTTTGCACATTAACGTAATAGATGACTTATGCAATAGATTCTATGTTGATACTGTTGTCCAACCCGGCAGGCATCAGAACAAACATAAAGCATTCGCCAGCATGCTTGACCGTTCCCAATGTTATCGTTATTGTTGACAGATAAAGAGAAAGAACAATGCCAAGCAGCAGAGCAAAAATATCCGCAATCGGCAACACCTAAGCAAAACCATAAAGCCCAAACAGGCCGTTTGTCAAAAATGCTATTGGGATAAAAATTGCCCATTGTACAACCTACCCCAGAAAGTTATTCTATGACTAGTGTTACTAATTGAATAGCTTATATAAAATTTAACCCCCACCAACCCAATAGATACGCCAAATTAGTAGTGCGGATTACCGCAACAAGAAATCTGTTCATTGACTTTACCTCAAACAGCAGGTAAAATGGTTCGTATATAGCAGTTTGATTGTTAGGTGTTGGGACTATTTCCTAAGCCAATCAGATTGTGGTAATGGTGAAGCAGAATTTGCCATTATTTTTCAAATATGGAGGACTTATGTATATGAACAAGTTTCGGATAATAACAGATTCTTCTTGCGATCTGGATTGTGAAATGTATGACAAGTTGAACTTAGATTTTGTGCCTTACTTTGTATCTTTTGACGGAGCTAATTATATGAGGGAACATGTAGATATTTCTGTCAATGAGTTCTATAGAAGATTGCGGGAAGAAAACGCGTTTGCCAGAACGTCCATGCCTCCTGTGCAGGATTATATCGACAGATTCAGGCCGACGCTTGAAAAAGGGTTGGATCTAATTTGTATCTGTCTTACATCGAAATTTAGCGGTTCATATCAAAGCTCAATTAACGCCAGTAATATTTTGAAGGAAGAATTTCCTGATGCCAATATTTATGTTATCGACTCTACCTTGGCTTCGATCATTCAGGGGATGCTTGTATTAGAAGCAGTCAAAATGCGTGATTCTGGGATGGCCGCTAAGGAAGCTTACGAAAAGCTGGAAAAATTAAAGCTAACAGGCAAAGCTTCCATTACCGTTGATACGCTGGAGTATCTGCGGCGAGGAGGGCGTCTTGGCAAGGTATCCGCTTTGTTTGGTACACTTTTGAATATCAAACCGATTATTAAATTTTTGGATGGAGAACTCAGTCCATATAGTAAAGTCAGAGGCAGAAAAAAGGCGCTTAATGAAATCATAGAGCAATTTGTAAAAGACTTGGGCGATGAAAAGGACGATTATGAGATTTATATTCTAGATGCTGAATGCAGGGAAGACGCAAAAGAGATTGCTCATATATTAGTATCGGAGTATGGCTTCCCGTCTCCAATTCCCTATGCTCGGATAGGCGTTACGATCGGTTGCCATATTGGGCCATCGGCAATTGGGATTGCTGGACTGAAAAATATACAAAACTTGGGTAATATTTTTGAGCTGATTTTTGAAAGGCTCTAATGAAAAGTTGTTTTTAAAAATTCTAGTATTTTTCATTTTTATTTAAATTTTATAATAATTTACTTACAAGTTAATCAAATAATTGTCTGTATAATTCCAAAGCTAATTATAAATGATAAGTATGAAAGCAGATAATAAGTTCGCCGAACATTAAGAAACAGGTGATTGTGGTGCCAATGCTATTCTCGGAGGTAGCAACAAAAGTAGGCGGTTCTATAGCATTACTTATGACAGCGATTTTATTCGTTCGACTAATCATAAAATTTAAAACTATTGGGTATAAAAAAGAAAGTGTCAATTTTCAAAAGCTATTATTAAAAGAACAAAAGTCAAATTTTATCAGAAAAAAGGAGATTGATGCTCAGTATTTTTATATGCCCCAAACAAGCCTGCTACCGCTCAAACAGTATGATGCAGCAAATTTGGAGAATAACCGCATAATCAAAGCTCAGAATAATTTGGTGGAAGTTGCCGGACGTCCTATGATACGCTTCGAGATTCCCAAAACAAATTTGGAGATTAAGAATGAGTTTGGTATGCCTAATCTGGAAATTATCGCAGAATATGAAGAAAATTTTTTGCGCTATATTAGTTGTTTAAACAATTGGGCAGAAGAACTAACAAAAGCAGGGAACACTGCTGATGCAGAAGTAGTGCTTGAGCATAGCCTATCCTTGGATTCCCACCTCAGCAGGACATATTTATTACTTGCCGATTTGTATTTTAAAGCTGGCAATAAGCAGCAGCTTCAAAATCTTTTGGCATCGGAGGGCATATCCCAGGTTCCTATGACAAATCGAATAACTGCTTACATAGAAAAAAAACTAAATTCCCTTTGCGAATCTTCGGATTAATAACAAAAACTGCAATTCGAGTTTTGACAAGGAATTGTTTTTGGAATGGAGAAATTTAATTATGAACATAGGTATTTTTACAGATACATACTATCCCATCATTAACGGTGTTTCGACCTCGGTAATGATGTTGAAAAAGGAATTATCAAACAGAGGACATAATGTGTATATCTTTACTACATCGAATCCGGAAACAAAAAAAGCGTATAATGTATTCAGGTTGCCCAGTATGCCATTCTATTTTTTGCCTTCGCAACGGATTTGCTTACTTTATCCGCCCAGGCTGCTATTTAAGATAAAAAAGTTTGACCTTGACATTATACATACACAAACTGAGTTTGGGCTTGGGATATTTGGAAAAATAGTTTCCGAGTTTTATAAGGTGCCCCTTGTCCATACTTATCATACTATGTATGAAGATTATGTTCACTATATTGCTAACGGACATTTGGTTTCGCCTGCAATGGCTCAGGCTTACAGTCGTATATTCTGCAACAGAGCGAAGTGTGTTATATCCCCTGTACAAAAAACAAAGGACAGCCTTTTAGAATACGGAGTCAAACGCCCAATCAGCGTAATCCCAACTGGAATCGACTTCGAACCGTTTTCCAGAACGGCTTATTCAAAGGAGGATATCGACAGCCTTAAAACTGAATTAGGGCTTAATTTGACAGATCCTATTATAGTTTCAATCGGTAGAATTGCAAAGGAAAAAAGCATTGACATCGTAATAAAGCAGATGGCAAAGGCTTTGGAGAAAATTCCTGAACTCAAGCTGGTAATTGTCGGTGATGGCCCAACACTGCAGGATTTAAAGGATCTTGTGGTAACTTTGGGAATAGGGAAATCTGTTATATTTGCCGGAGCAAAACCTTGGGCTATGCTTGGTAAATATTATCAGTTAGGTGACGCTTTTATCAGCGCATCCACATCAGAAACGCAGGGTCTGACCTATATTGAATCGATGGCAGCGAAAGTTCCTGTTATAGCGAAAAAAGATAAAAGTGTAGAAGGTATTATCGAAGACGGCGTAACAGGCTTTTACTTTGAAAATAACGAAGACGCAGCTGACGTGATAATCAAAGCCGTGAGTGACAAAGAAGAGCTTAAGAAAATTGCCGAAACCGCTTATAGCAACATTCAGCATCTTTCCAGCGCCAAATTTGCAGAAAACCTGGAAGCATTGTATAGCGAGGTCTTGGAAAATGCGGCTAAAAAAGCTAGTGATTCAGCTATTTTCCGTGCTAAACTTAAAATCAAGCTGGGGTTTAACAAAATCACCAATATAAAAAAGCTGCATAGTAAATTTATCGATTTGTCGAAAAAGAAATAAGTAAACGAACTGATTGTTTATTTGTTTTTTAACATCTTGAATTGTCAAGTTAAGTGCAAGGGTATAGAAAAAAAGACTTGGTGAGGGACTTTCGAACCCAGGCATTTGCGGGGTCTAGGATTTAGTTTATTGACAAACAGCGCAATATCCGCCTCCGAGCATAGCGCAATGTCATAAGATTTGGGTAGATATTTCCTAAGCCGCCCATTGGTATTTTCATTCATTCGTACCGCTCCACGGAGCATGTGAATCCGGGAAGTAGAAGGATAACCCATCTAAGGCTTGTGTTATCATGTCTAGAAAACTCTTTTCCACGGTCTGGCGTCATTGTCTTTTTCTTTTTCTTGGGCAAGCTGGAAAGCAAAGCAATCATTTTTTCAGCTAGTAGGGATGAACATTCTTTGGTTACTTTACCAGTCGCCAGATAACGGCGGCATCGATCGGTTACAGTTACAAGACAAGCAGAACGCGTTTTACCCGCAACGGTGTCAGCTTCCCAAGGCCAATGGTCTGGCCGCCGTTAGTCTCTTCAAGCCGTTCTTGAATCCGATTGCTGATTACAATCTTGCCTCTGGTTTCTACTGGTCCTTTGCGCTCCTTGTTTTACCATGATGCCGCCGCTTGATAACTCCACGATTGCCGTGAGAAAGCTTTCGGATATCCAGCTTACGGTAATTCCTCTGTATATGGTGAAATAGCTGACCCCAAGAACGTTGTTTTCATGAGCAAGGTGATTTGCTATTTGTTCTGGCGATCATTGTTCTCCTAAAAATAAACGCATTCCTGTGCTTTTTAAGTACGCATTTTCAAGAAGATATTTACAGTAGCACTTTTTACCACAATCTCGGTATTTCTTCTGTGCTTCAATAGCAGGGTATACCTTATTTGAGTCTTCATTCCGCCTAAGTTCCCGCGAAATTGTTCAAGCTGAACGTCCTATTTCTTTTGCGCCAAAAGTACATGTATCTTTTCTCGCTGTTAATGCTAAGATGCTTATATGGCTCATTGTTTGAAATATCTCCATGGGGGGGTCTTCGCAAACACTATGTTAGTAGATTTCTTCCTCTGAGTTATTTCTTTTTTTTCTGTTTCACTTACAGTGTAAATTTAAATTCAAGATTAATAAAAAGAGCCGCCTATTCTTGAACCAAACCCCAAAAGTTAGATAGAGAATTGGATGAACAAAGAGGATTGAACAGGAGTCAATCCTTTTAATTCGCTCTTAATTCTTCAATTGTTATAATCATCAATATATTTTTGATGATAAATATTCTGAATCAATAGCCTCATACCAACATATTTATGGGGCTTATTTATCTTTTTAAGATAATAGTAAAAGGTACTTCGAGGAATACCAACGCATGCTAATAACATCATCAGATTGTATTCTTGCCTTAATTCATTAATGATATTTGCTTTGCCTTCTTCACGGATTTTTCCTGTTCTTGAATTAAAGTATTCAACTTTTTTAGATAAGTATGGTTCTTCCCAACCCTTCTATTAACTTGTACTGTATCGAAATACTTCTCTAAATTTGTTTTTAATGAGTTTTTGAAGAATATATAAAGTTTTCTTAAAAAATCAATGTTTTTAATGGTATCTATCATTCTTATATGATATAATAATCTACAGTGGCAGAGCATACCAATGCCATACCCTGCTGCAGATTCTTATAAGTATAAAATTATACAGCTAAAGAAGGACGAAAAAATAAGATGCCAAACTTTTCTAAACGCGTTTGTAGTGTTATGTGTTTAGAAATAAAAAGTTTGCCCTTTAATTATTCCGTCGTTCTTACGGAAACGTTGATTAATTGTAAGGACCGGTTTAATATCTCCATTTCAGAGTCTTTTATGTAGTAATATTTTTATTCTACTCCTTTATTCAACGATTTCCTGTATTCATAATAATTTGAGGAGGATATTATGGTAACACTATACGACGGCAGCGTTTATTTGGTCGATGGCAAGGAAATCATTTGCGACGACCATAACGCAAGCCAAAGGATACAACAGCTTAAAAACAAAGCAATCGACAAAGATACCGCCGCAAAAAATACAATCAGTTATTCGATACTCAAAAACCACAATGTTTCAAGTGATATTCGTAAGCTCAAGATCAAATTCGACGCTATGGCTTCTCATGACATTACATATGTTGGCATTATCCAAACTGCACGCGCCAGTGGACTGGAAAAGTTCCCCATTCCCTATGTCCTGACCAACTGCCACAATAGCCTATGTGCCGTTGGCGGAACAATTAACGAGGATGACCACATGTTTGGTCTGTCGGCCGCTAAAAAGTATGGCGGTATTTATGTTCCTGCCCATCAGGCGGTCATCCATCAATACATGCGGGAAGCAATGACCGGCGGGGGTAAAATGATCCTTGGTTCGGACAGTCATACTCGATATGGCGCTCTCGGGACAATGGCGATCGGTGAAGGCGGCGGCGAACTTGCCAAACAGCTCCTAAATAAAACTTATGATATTAACATGCCTGAAATAATCGGAGTATATCTGACAGGCACGCCGCAAAAAGGCGTAGGCCCACAAGATATCGCTCTGGCGATTATTGGCGCAGTGTTTGATAAGGCGTATGTTAAAAATAAGGTTATGGAGTTTGTTGGTGACGGTATTGCCAATTTGAACATGGATTATCGGAATGGTATTGACGTTATGACAACAGAAACCACCTGCCTTTCTTCCATATGGAAAACCGACAGTCAGGTTGCGGATTACTATGCCGTCCACGGCAGGTCACAGGATTACAAAGAGCTTGCTCCTGGCGAGATCACATATTATGACGGCTTTATTTATGTGGATATGTCTCAGGTTAAACCCATGATCGCAATGCCCTTCCATCCGAGCAATGTATATGAAATAGACGAATTAAACAAAAACCTGCATGATATTATCTATACCATTGAAGAAAAAGCAAATGCTCAACTAGAAAATTCAAAAGTCCACTTTACATTAAAACAGAAAATTAAAAACAACCGTCTTTATATAGATCAGGGAGTAATTGCTGGATGTGCCGGAGGTACATATGACAATATTTGTGACGCTGCGGATATATTAAACGGACAATCTATCGGAAATGAAGAATTTGCGCTCAGTGTATATCCTTCTAGCCAACCGGTTTTTCTTTCTCTGGTATCTAACGGTAGCATTGCCAAGTTGATGACAGCCGGCGCAACAGTTCGATCCGCGTTCTGTGGCCCTTGCTTTGGCGCCGGAGACGTACCCGCCAACAACCAGTTCAGTATACGCCATACCACCCGCAATTTCCCCAGCAGAGAAGGCTCCAAACCTGCCAATGGGCAAATAGCTTCGGTGGCATTGGTAGACGCTAGAACTGTTGCGGCCACAGCGCTAAACAAGGGTATCTTGACCCAGGCGACGGATATTGACCCGAACTATACAAAGCCAAAGTATTACTTCAATGGCGAGGTATACAAAAACAGAGTTTATGACGGATATGACAAGGCTGACAACACTGTTCCACTTCAATTGGGGCCGGGTATTGTCGACTGGCCATTTATGCCGGAATTGGCTCAGAACCTTCTGATCAAAGCTTGCTCTGTGATCCACGACCCAGTTACAACAACAGATGAACTCATCCCTTCCGGGGAAACATCCTCCTACCGTTCTAATCCTTTGGGTTTGGCAGAATTTACCTTGTCCCGAAAAGACCCTGACTATGTGGCCCGTGCAAAAGAAATCCATACAGCAGAAAAAGCCCGATTGAACGGAGATAACCCTGTTCAAACTTATCCTGAGCTGAAAGATATATTAGCTGCCATCAGTGCAAATTTTAACGCTCAGTTTGACAACACAGGCATCGGAAGCTTTGTTTATGCAGTCAAGCCCGGCGACGGGTCCGCAAGAGAACAGGCGGCAAGCTGCCAAAAAGTTTTGGGGGGGTACGCCAATATAGCGTCCGAATATGCCACAAAGCGTTATCGTTCCAATCTGATCAATTGGGGTATGATTCCCTTCCTACTGGAAGGTGAACTTCCCTTTGGACTAAACGACTACGTTTTCATCCCCGACATCAAGAATACGATAGAGAACAAAAGCAGTACAACAAAAGCATATGTCGTTAAACCAAATAACGGTGAGATGCGGGAGTTCGAACTTCAAATAGCTGATATGACAGAAGATGAAAGAAAAATCATCCTTGCTGGCTGTCTGATCAACTATTATAAAAATAGATAATTTTTCTGTTTTTGCAACTTACTTGTGGGAGACACTCAGGACTGTAAGGGGGAAGATTTGATGCTCGTACAAACATATCCTATTTGGGAAAGAGACGAATATACCTATGATAAAGAAATAGATTTTATCCCTTCTATTACTGTGTACGTTTTGGAAGGGAATGAAAAAAGACCCGCTGTTGTGATTGCGCCGGGTGGGAGTTATGCTTTTCTAAGCCCCGCAGAAGGTGAAATGATCGCTATGAGGTTTTTAAACGCAGGAATAAATGCTTTTATCGTCAATTCCACAGTCAATCCACTGGGAGTGCGGCAGCCTATTGGCAAACAAGCGCTGCGGGATATCAGCCGTGCTATGGTGATGATCCGGGAAAATTCGGATACATGGAGGACAGATCCGAACAAAATTGCAGTATGTGGATTCTCTGCCGGAGGGCATTTGGCGGCAAGCCTGGGTGTACACTGGTGTAAGGATTTTTTACAGGATATCAAAGGAATCGACCGTTATTCCAATGAACCAAACGCACTGATTTTATGTTACCCTGTGATCATTAGCGCAGATTATGCCCACAAGGGTTCTATTCATAATCTGCTAGGCAAAGAGGCTGCCGCTAAAGATTTGGAAGAAATGTCGTTGGAAAAACAGGTAAGCATAAAAACGCCGCCAACGTTTTTATGGCACACTTACGAAGACGACGTCGTTCCGGTAGAAAACAGCTTAGCCTTTGCCATGGCCTTGCGCAAAAACAATGTGCCCTTTGAAATGCATATTTATCCCAAAGGGCATCATGGTTATTCTTTGGCTGACCACGAATACGCTAACTATACCTTCGATGGGAAGGCGACTTCTATGGAGCAGGTCAGAAAAACCGTGGAATATGAGTTAGCCATTGGTGCAATTACTTTGGGAAACATAGACATCAGTAGTATCAAATCATGGGAAGAGTTTTCGGAAAAGATATTGACTGGTCCAAAATCTACGCCAAATCTGCACATCGCATCATGGATGGGTTTATGCATTGAATGGTTAAATGGGGTTTTTGCGGGATAGTAGCTAGAGCTTTATATCATCCTATAACCAAGTCCACTTATTAAAACACGCTGTGACATATAATAAAGCCATTGGGCTTAGGTCCAATGGCTTTCTCCATTATTATCAAACTGAAAAACAAATATTAATTGAAATATATTAAAAAAAATAGTAGAATAGATACTGGAGCCATCTTCTTACAAAATGTTTACAAATTTGGGCTTGGAACAGATTTATAAAAGAAAGGACGAGCATTGACTATGTCTTTTTTTAGCAAATTAAAAGGCATGTTTTCATCCAAAGGTAAAAATAAGCTGAAAATGGATGTTGACAAGCTCATCACAAAATCTGATGATACTGACGATACTGGCAAGGCTGACCAGCTAAAAGCAGATCCGCCTGCGGATCAGGAAAATGAGGATATATCCCAGCAGCCATTGCCCGATATGGACCTTCTGCCAATTGAACCAGAAAATATTAACACTCCCGAAACAGACCATCTGACTGATACAGATAGGGAATCTGAAAACAATCAAAAGCCCCACAAAATAAAGAAACCAACGAAGAAGATTGATATAGCTATTCCCTTTTTTTCTGAACAAAAAAATAAGGACCTGGCTCTCAAAATCAACGCTATACAATTTAAGGTACTAGCGGTCATATTGGGCGCTTTGGTTTTGCTAATTATTGTGTCTATAATTATACTGACAATGATCTTTTCTGCCATTAATAAAAGTGCGATCGAAAAAAATTCCAACATCATTGAACAGCCGGGGATTATGCTAAATAGCACTAATTTTATATTTATTAAATTACAGAAACCGCTGAACGATGAGAAGATTACCCTGGTCAAAATGTGTTCCGACAGTCTGGCAACCATTTTTTATTTTGACAATAATTTTAATATGAACAACCACAGCTTCAACCTGATTGATAATAACGGTGAGGTATATGCTGTAGACTCCTCATTTATGAATGAAGCCAAAGAAGAAAACACAGAGACCACCATCCGGTTTGAACCTCTGAAAGAAGGTGTGAAAAGTTTCGAATTAAGCATCATTGATATTGTGACGAAAGATAGCGCTACTTTTAATTTTACGTTTGAAAAGGAGATTATATATCCTCCTGCCAAATTTTTAAATACACCAATAGATATTATACCAGATTCTACGGATATTCAGGCCAAAATATACGGAGCTCAGTTTTCGAGCACCGGGTCAACAATATATTTCGGATTTCAAAAAAACAGCGATAATGTTATTATCCGCTTTGATGAAGACAACACAAATAGTCTTATTACAATGTCCGATACTTTTGGCAGAGTTAAACCGTTAAGGTTTCAGCCCAGCTTATATGAATTTGACACCAAGGATAATATAATGGGCAGTATGGATTTTGGCTCTGTAAAAAACTTGAACGGCAAGGTAAAAATATATTTCCAAACCTTATATAAAGATATTCTGCTGAATCAAGAGATTAAAACAACAGAATTGTTTAAAAATACCCGGGAAACGCAACAGACCATCCGTATTGGTAAATATGAACTTGTATTGGAAAGGGCTGGTATTGTCAGTAGCAGTGTAGCGCTTGTTCTGCATATGAAAGATACTACGATTTCGGACTCCCAGGCCGAAGCCAATCAAGATACTTATAATAGGATTCAGGTGGACGTTGATGCCACTTTAAGAGCTAAAACAAACGACGGCGAAGAGATAACTATTGAGGGAAAAAGCTCTTCTATGCAAATCGGTACAAATGTTTTTTTCAGCACCAAAGATTTCTATACAAAACTTGCTGAGATCCCTGTTGAAAATTACAAAATAACGATCAACAGCCTAAGTCTAAAACTAAATGATGTTGCCGTAAGCTTGGACTTGAAATCTCTGGACAGTAGTATATCGGATGAAAATCAAGCGATATTAGAAAGTATTCAGAATTCCTTTGAGAGTCGGCTGGCTTATCGGTCGAATGAGAAATCTCTTGGCGAAATACAGGGCTTTTCAAAAGAGATCATAGACAACGCTCAATTAATGCAGAATTATAAACTTGATTCTGAGCCTCAAGATACGCATTATTCTGTTCAAGTTGATTCCTACAGTATTGATACCAATTCTGTTTATGCGGTCGTTTCAGAAGTCTGGAAGGGTATTGTGGATGACAAAGAAATACATTTTTACCGTACCCACAAAATCACCGCTCAAAAGAACGACAGCGATTGGGTTATTGTTTATGATGAAATTATTTAGCTCGACTGTATCACCAAAAAAACGTACGCTAAAAACAATACAAAACCCGCCGATATATCTATACATTGGGGTTTTGTATTATTAGTGAAATTACATAAAAATCCTACACTTATTACTTACTTAATTAAATCAGGTAGTATGCTAAGCAAGGGACTCCTCTCTTGACCCTTCGTTTTTTGTGAGGAATTTACCATACTCTTGTACCTAATAATCACCTTTTGTTTCTGCGTCACCAATTCATCCCCTCTGCCCAAAAGTAGAGTCAAGAAATGAGTCCCTTGTGGGTTTGGGGTAGCACCCAAGGTTTTGATTTTATAGCAATTTTGGAACACTACCGTAAACCGGCTCGATAAAACATCAAACAGTTATTTGTGAGAGAAGCAATGGCAATGTAAAGGCGGTTGCTTCTTTAATGTTTAACGAATCGCATGCGGTATTAACCTTATTGATATCTAAAGCATATATGTAAGAAATATCTTCACGGGTGTATACATAGGGAGAACCGCATTTAACTTCCCGTTTATACAGCTGGCATATGTTGCTTGTACCATTCAACATGATAATAAAAAATTCTGGTTCGCTTATTTTTACAATATTATTCTCTGCCATAATACTAGCCACTTCCTGTTCGGTAATATCCAATGCTTTCGCAGCTTGGCTTATATTCATCGGCTTTGTAAGGGTTTTGATCATAATATCAATTTCCTTTAGTCTGGGCGCGATTTCACTTTGATAGCTTTCCCAATAGCTTTTTGATCTGGATTCATTTTTGATTTTCATAGATAACCTACTCCCAATTGTATATTTCATATATATTTATAGATGCAAAAAGGTTAGATATCTTGCACCAATCCATCACTCAGGATATAACAGCGAACTTACTATAAATACTCAATACGTCCAAGTGTAATTAATATTTTATTCACTTTGGTTAGGGCATGTTCGCATTATGCCAACAGGATATCCTTTAGCTGAGGGTTTTTCATTTTTTCTATATTCTATTATAGCAGTTTTGAACAACATTTCCACATGAATATATTGCCATAACGTGTAGCACTTTTTTGCAAATCGGTCGGGGGATAAGGCTATCTTACCCTTCGCTGATTATCGTCCTGTGATTGTAACCGTTACGAGATAGTACATTTATAAATACATCGATAAGGGCGAAGAATATACATGAGCTGATTGTGGAGATAGGGATATGGAATCCGGCACAGCGGATTAATCTTTGCCATGACAATCAATCAGCACAAAGATTATCGGAGTACAGTTTGTTTTATTTAACGAATTGCTGGTCGCACCATACTCCATTAAACATAAACGTGAAAACGGCAAGGCCTGGAAAACTGGCTCTATTCCTTTGTCTTTCTCAAACAGGCGGCACAAAGCACCGTATCAGCGAGTTTATGTTATTACGATTTATTAAAGCGGGTATACAACGGTATCTTGAACAAATAGACATTAATCATGGCAAGCTGCTTTCCATACTGAAGGATATTTTCGAAGTAGGGATAATGGCTGATTCACGTTGAGTAGACAGTGGAAATAAAAAACACTGCTACGGAAAGGGGAGCATTGTCATGCCACAAAAGAGCAGATATTCAGTTAACGAAAAAAAATTAAAGCTTGTTCAGGACTGCATAGCATAGCAGGAAGATTAAGCCCAAGTGAATTTGAACGTACCTATGGGTCAGCAGGTGTTAAGGGATTGGGTTCGTTTGTATAAATCAAGAGGGATTGAAGGATTGATCCCGTCAGTGCATACACGAAAATATTCGCCGGAAACAAAACGGTCCGTGGCATTGGATTATCTGAATGGTGCGGGTTCATTTGATGATATTTGCACAAAGTATGATATTTTTGCTAGGAAGATACTCCGGCAATGGATAAAGCAGTATAATGGTCATGAAGAATTTAAGCAACCGAATAGCGGAGGTGCAATCTACATGACTAAAGGCCGGAATACAACCCTGGACGAACGAATTGAGATTGTCAGCCATTGTATATCCAACAACAAGGATTATGGCAAAACAATCGAACGATACAGCGTATCTTATCAGCAAATCTATGGATGGGTCAGAAAATACGAGAAAGATGGAGCCGATGGTCTTGCCGACCGCCGCGGCAAGCGTAAAGACGAGGCTTCTATGACCGAGGTCGAAAAACTGAAAGCACAGTTAAAGCTCAAAGAAGCTGAAAATTTATGGCTTCAAATGGAGAACGAACTGTTAAAAAAATTGGAGGCGCTCGAAAGGGGGCGAGACGAGGATTAAGTTTGGTGCGCCTTGAAAACAAAATATTAGCGGTAAAAAGTCTAAACGAAGAGAAAAGCTATCCTATTATCACGCTTTGTGATATCCTCAATCTCAACCGTTCATCCTACTACAAATGGCTGCACCGTGACCAAAGCGAACAAGAGGCTCAAAGATAAAGAACTGATAGAGCGCATATGTACCTCTATCAGGAATCCAATGGGATATTCGGATACCGCCGGATGCAGCTCAACCTGAAACGCCGGTTTAATTTGTGTTGCAATAAAAAGCGTGTTTACAGGGTCATGCGGGCGATTGGGATGAAATCGGTGATTCGCCGAAAGAGACCCAACTACATAAAATCAACGCCGGAAATCACAGCGGAGAATATCCTGAACCGCAATTTTACCGCTGAAAAGCTTAATGAAAAATGGCTCACAGACGTTACGGAGTTCAAGTATGGTGATGGCTACAAGCTGTATCTCAGTTACGATTCTCGACCTCAAAGATAAAAGCATTGTTTCCTATGCCATAGGTCGCAGTAATAATAACCAGCTTGTTTTTGACACTTTTGACGCCGCCATCCAAAATATCCTGACGCAAAACCGTTGTTCCACAGTGACCGGGGATTCCAGTAAACCAACAAGGTGTTTAGGGCAAAGCTTGACACGCAGGGTATGACGCAGAGCATGTTCCGCGTTGGGCGACTGTATCGACAACGGCCCGATGGAGGCGTTTTGGGGAACACTTAAAGCGGAAATGTACTATCTTCACAAGTTTCTTGATTATGATAGCTTGAAAACTGCCATTGAGCGTTACATCCACTTTTACAACAACGGGAGATATCCAAGAGCGGCTGGGCGGCCTCGCGTCGATGGAGTATCACACTCTGTTACAAATGGCGGTTTAATCGCCACAATGGAAATGGACGCCTCACGGTATCCATTTCTGTAAATGTATTTTCCTTTTGTTGGTTGGCTTGATAAGTAGCAGAAAAACGCTCTCATTAAAAGAGGGTTTGTGTTAATTTTCGCCAGATGAACCCCGATCATTATAGATGTAATGGGATGAATTCTCTTAAATACCACTTCGGCACCAAGCTATGCATTCCATCGAACCAGTGTGGTTATACTACTTGCTGTTTGTTTGCATTCATCCAGACAGCTCGGCTCTACATAAACTGCCCAAGAAACCAGCATGAGCGCTCCAGTTGATAGATACAGCGTAAGTATACGCCAGAATTCTTCCGGCGGTTCGCCGTCAAAATTCGTGTATTTGTCCCGTGGTAAAATGCGGGACAAGGTTCGCGTGCAGAATTCTGTCGAACTCCGACCACGGATCGCCATACAGACTGTCACTCAGATCCCAATCAACGACCACAATGTCATGATTCGCCGAGATGAGCAGATTATCGTTGTGGTAGTCACTGTGTATGAAACACTGCGGGCGTCCACGTAGCAGATGACGGTTTTCTTCATAAAAAGCAAGGATTGCTTCACTGCCGTCGATGTGAACACCACAACTGAAAAAAGCTCTTAATCTCTCGTCATTTATACTTACAAATCGGTCATACCAATCCTCTAATCCGCCGGGTGCTGGAATGGAGTGTATCATCCTGAGGTTCTGGCCAAAATTTGACACCAAGCGCGTACTGCTCGGCATGGGACAGCTTAGGCAACATAACGTCTGCTGTTTCGCCAAACGCACCAAGACAGTAGTTGATACACATTTTTGCCACTATTACAGATACCTAAAGCAACAGGGTGTGACATTGATACGCCAAGTTTCCTCGACGCGCCGCATCATATCGTACATTGTCTTTTTGCGTTCATATGATTCAATATTAGAAATACGCAGCAAAAAACGTTGCCCTTGGGCTGTTTCGACATAGTATTTATCGTCACCCGACACACCTTTGTTTATCGACACAATCTTAATGAATGACTCGTGGTTTGGGATGTCTTTGCATATGCGTAACATGATTTCATTATTTGATTCCATTATAATTGGCTCCTTTTCAAAATTTTAAGTAATTATTGAAACAAAACCAATCGTATTGTTAGCACCCAACATAATCCATACAATCGTCGCTAACAAATTAACGAATGGCTTTGCATGGAGCACAATCTCATACAAATGTGTTTTTCTATACCTGACTTTACACATATATTACCTCCTGAAAGTATGGGTTTTATCGTTGCCTTCTTGTCTTGGCTCATGTCTTCCAATTGTATTATAACCTGCATATATTATACAAACAATACTGAGAAAAAACGGATGGATTTACTTTTGATAATCCATCTGTTTTTTTTTTTTCCATTGTCTATTTGACACGGGGCGGTTCAGCAAACACTGCAGGGTTTTCGAAGTGACTGCACTAAAGGTTTATGCCTTACTCTGCCGAAGTTTAGCATATGCTACCTGCAAAGGCTTGACAATGACGATGGTCAACAACACTGCTGCGATTGCTTCCACAACGCCATTGGTAAATACTACAGCGATCATTGCAGGCAATAGCTGCGAGTAATCCATCTCAAAGTAATTGGCATATGTTTCACCTTTGAAAAGATATATGAAACCAAGTACCAGAATTGTATTGGTAAAAGAACCAACGATTGCACTTAAACCAATTTTTACAACATCATTTAGCCTGTTTTTTTTCAGCGCCATATATACCAAGCCAGCGAACAGACCAACAAGGATTCTGGGAAGTACTGAGATTATGGGATTGGTAAAGATCATAGGGTCAAGGGGGGTAGTAGGCCATACAAACGCCCGGATTAAGCAAATGACGCCCCATACTGCTCCCAAAATTGCGCCCTCGACAAAACCCATTGTTATCGCCCCGATAATGACAGTGATATGAATAATTGTGGGGTTAAACGGCTGAAACGGAATATAGCCGAAGAATGGTACAAAATTTTGCAAAATAATGATTGCTGTAAGCAATCCAAGTAAAGCTAGCCGAAAGGTTTTATTAGATTGGCTTTTTGTGGTATTGTTGATTATGTTGTTTTTCAATAGACTCATCCCTTCTATATTTTTAAGAATATATTTATGCTATATGGATTTATAACAAAGGAATCACGAAATAATTAAAAGGCAAACTTTTCTAAACCGCAACATTTCAAACATGTTTAAAAAAGTTTGGTGTCTTATTTTTTCATCCTTCCAAAATAATATTCTGTATCTTTTTGGCAGACAATTTGTATTTGCCGATCGCATAGCTTTATGTTTTACTGAATTGGCTATGGTACAGTTTGGAATAAAGCCCTCCAGCATTTATCAACTGCCTGTGAGTTCCGGTTTCTACAATCTTACCTTGGTTCATTACCAGAATAATATCCGCGTTTTGAATGGTAGAAAGACGATGGGCGATCATAAAACTGGTTTTTCCTTTCATTAAGTTTTGAAGAGCGTGTTGAATTTTAAGTTCTGTTCTGGGGTCGACACTGCTTGTCGCTTCATCCAAAATCAACATGGGCGGGTTCGCAAGCATTGCCCGAGCGATTGTTAGCAACTGTTTTTCGCCCTGAGACAAATTTTCACCATCCTCGGTAATGACCGTATCATAACCCTTTTCCATTCTTTTGATAAAACCGTGCGCTCTTGATGCTTTGGCGGCGTCTATAATTTCCTGTTCGGTCGCATCGGGTCTGCCATAGGCTATGTTATCCCGAACTGAGCCAGAAAACAACCATGTTTCTTGTAATACCATCCCAAAGGACAACCGTACGCTGTCTCTTGTGACTTCTTGTGTGTTTTGTTTGTCAATGCTGATTATACCTGAATCCAAATCGTAGAACCTCATAAGCAAGTTTACGAGCGTCGTTTTTCCTGCACCCGTAGGGCCAACAACAGCCACAAGGCTCCCTTGTGGGATTTTTATGCTGAAATTCTCAATCAACGGTACTCGTTCGTCATAGGAAAAGTAAACTTTTGAAAATTCAATTTGACCTATGGCGTTTTGGGAATCTAAAGATTTCAGTAAGAGCTTGTCGTTTTCTGCAGGTTCGGACGTCTCGTCCAACAAGGCAAAAAATCTTTTAGCAGCTGCCAGCGCCGATTGGAGTTGAGTAGTAATTCCTGCGACTTCATTCAATGGCTTGGCAAACTGCGCCGAATATGCCAGCAGGCTGGAGATTGCTCCAATCGACAACCCTCCTACAGCAGCGGAAAGCCCCCCGATTAATCCTACGGACACATATGCCATATTGTTTACAAACCGGGTAGAAGGGTTTATAAGAGAGGAATAAAACTGGGCTTTCTGCCCGCAATTGTATAATCTCTGGTTGATTTCTCTAGCGGCGGCTTCAATGTTTTTTTCGTAGGCGTATGCCTTAACAAGCTTCAGATTGCCAATAGCTTCTTCGATACAGCCATTATATTCGCCAATAATTGCCTGCTGTTGCTGGAATAAAGCATTGGAACGCCGAGCGATATATCCGGCAATCAAGATTGCCATAGGAGCGACCACGACAACAGCCAGGGCGATCCAAAAGTTCAACAGAATCATCAAAACCATTGTGCCGACAATGGTCATTACAGACGAAAATAATTGTGTGATAGCCTGCAATAGCCCTTCGGAGATTGCGTCGATATCATTGGAAAACCGGCTCATGGTGTCGCCGCTTTTGGAACTGTCAAAAAATTTCAGAGGCAAGGTAGTGATTTTTTGAAAGCCATCCCGGCGCATATCTTTTACCGTCTGATTAGATACAGTCATTGAGAGGCTGGTCAAGAGCCAGGTAGCCGTCGAACCTAAGAGATACAACCCTAACAAAACTGCCAGCAGACGCATCAAAATAAAGAAATTAACATTATTCGCCCCAATGATTTGGTCTACACTTTTTCCGATCAGAAAAGGTGTAGCAAGTACACAACCGCTGCTCACCAAAGCGCAGAAGAAAATTAAAACAAGCCGTTTTTTGTAGGCGGCAGCATATCCCATTAGTCTGGAAAGCGTACTTTTCGATTTCATGCAGTCGCCTCCGGTGTTATATTTTGTGAGCTACAAATCTCCTTATAAAGTTCATTATTCTGTAGCAATCGGGAATGCGATCCTATGCCCGCAATTTCGCCATCCTCAAGTAAAATAATCAAGTCGGCGTCTTTTACTGCGGTTACTCTCTGGGATGCTATGATGGTGGTTTCACAAACGGTTTGCTTCAATGCTCGGCGTAAAGATGCATCGGTCGCGTAGTCCAGTGCGCTGGAGCTGTCGTCCAAGATAAGAATTTTGGGCTGCTTCACAAGTGCCCGAGCAATGGTCAGTCGCTGTTTTTGACCTCCCGACAGGTTTTTCCCGCCTTGGGAAACGGGGGTTTCATAGCCTTGTGGTAAGCGTTCAATAAACTCGGATGCCTGCGCCAGGGTTGCTGCCTGCTGTAGTTCTTGAAGCGTTGCGTTTGGCTTCCCCCAACTAATATTGGAACGGATTGTACCTGAGAATAATACTGCTTTTTGAAGAACAATACCAATATTACTTCTAAGATCGTTTAACTCATATTCTTTTATGTCTGTTCCGTTGATCAAAATACGTCCTTTAGATGTGTCATAAAAGCGGGCGATCAAATGAAGTAGTGTGGATTTGCCCGAACCGGTTCCGCCAATAATGCCAATGGTTTTACCACGTTCCAGCTTCAGCGTAATGTTTTTTAGTATATATTCGTTTTCCCTGCCATAGCTAAAGCAAACGTTGTCAAATTCAACAACAGGAACAGATACAAGAACATCCATAATATTCGTAAATTTTTTACTTCTGGTTCCGGTGTCTTTGATTTCAGGCTCCGTTTCAAAAACTTCGTTGATTCTTTTAGCTGATGCTGCGGCACGGTTAAACAAAATAGCAAGGTTGGCAACAACAATCAGGGCCAGCATAATCTGTGAAATATAGTTGATAAGTGCAATTAGCTGGCCTTGGGTAAGAGCACCCGCATACACCCTGAAACCACCAAACCAAACAATCGCCAAAGTTGCGATATTCATAATTAACAGTGTTGCAGGCGAAAGCAGTGCTGAAATCCGGCCCGCTCGAACGGATGCTTCCATGCTTGCCATATTTGTTGCGTCAAACTGTCGTCTTTCATCTTCAGAACGTGCAAACGCCCGTACCACACGCACTCCAGTCAAGTTTTCGCGGAGGTCAAGTGAAAGATGGTCAAGCTTGCTTTGAACCACTTGGTATAAGGGGATTGTTTTTTTCATAATCCAGTATAAAACCAAAACAAAAAGAGGAATGAAAATAATCAGCACCAGTGATAATTGAAAATCTATTTTCATTGCCATGATAATGCCTCCGATACATAAAAAAGGGGCACGGATCACTAAACGGATCAACATTGCTACAGCAACCTGCAGTTGACTGATGTCGTTCGTTGATCGGTTAACTAGTGTGGCTGTGCCAAAACGGTCAATTTCGGCATGGGAAAAGGTATTGATCTTGCACAGAAGCGCATCCCTCAGCGCTGTGCCGAAGCCTTGTGAAGCCACTGATGCTGAATATTGGCAAAACAAAGCAAACAAGAGACCTGCTATTGCAACCAGGGCCATCAGTAAGCCCATCCGAAGGATATATGTGCTGTCCTGCTCGGCAATACCAACATCAATCAAGCTTGCCATCAACAAGGGTGTTATAAGTTCAAATATGGCTTCAATCAGCTTCGCCAGGGGCCCGAGGATCAATTGCTTTTTATATGGTTTAAGAAATTTGACTAAGTGGAACAATGCTGTCACCTCGATTTTATAGCAACTTCGAATTTCATACGGACTAATACGAATCTCAGTTTAAAAAGAGGCCATTTTTTGTGCCGGCGACTATTTTAAATGAGATTCGGAACGTGCGTCGAATTCTGAATTTAAAAATTATAGTACTCTTCTAATCCCCTTCATCTATGGCACTTTTCACCATAATAGCATAGATTGAACCAGTCTGCAACAAAATAAGAAGCTTATATTAAGACAAAACTCAATATAAGCTTCCTGGTATTTTTGTATTATGATAACTTGAAAACTTTCGGACTATAATTAGCTACACAAACAGTTTGGGTTCGTCGAATGCATATTATAATATAATACAGATCAAACCGCCGCTGCCTTCGTTTATGATTTTTTGCAAAGCCTCCTGTAGTTTCATCTGGGCATCTTCCGGCATCCTGTAGAGCTTGCTTTGTATGCCTTCTTTTACCATATCATGCATGGATTTGCCAAAGATATTCAGCTCCCAAACCTTATCAGGCTCATTTTCCATTTCGGAAGTAATATAAGTTACAAGCTCCTGGCTTTGTTTTTCGGTACCAACCATGGGTGATACTTCGGTTTCGATATCGGCTCTGATCAGGTGGATGCTGGGCGCACTTGCTTTCAGTTTTACACCGTACCGCGAGCCATGTTTAACCAGTTGGGGCGTATCCAGTCTCATTTCCTCCAGCAAAGGCGTTACGATGCCATAGCCCCGCCTATTGACTTCTTCTAATGCGTCACGCACTTTGTCATACTCTTTTTTTGCTTCGGCTAAAATCTTGATTGTCGAGATCAACTGGTATTCGCCGCCGATGTCCATACCGGTGGTTTCACTCAGGATTTTGTAAAACAAATCGTCGTTGACTGCTGTTTCTATAGATACGCTGCCGTCGCCTAGTTCAATTTTTTCTATATATGCTTTCTTAATGTATTCGTTTTCTTCCAATGCGGTGATATTGCTTTTAATTTCGCGCAGTTTATGGATGTCCTTTGCCAGTTCTCTTACGCCCATAATGATGCTTCGCTTCAGCCAATGGTCAAGGGGCAGTGTTTCTATCCATTTTGGCAGGTTGATTTTGATTTCTTTAATCGGGAACTCGTATAGGATTTTTTCCATAATGGAATTGATGTCATCGGTTTTTAGTTGAGCGCAGTTGATGCTTATGACAGGCACGCTGTATTTGTTGGCCATTTCTTGCCTTTGGCTTTCTGTTTCGGGCGCGTAAGGTTTTGATGTGTTCAAAAGAATGATAAAAGGCTTGTTAATCGCCTTTAGCTCGGTTATCACTCTTTCTTCCGCATCTATGTAGTCGGCTCTATCAATATCAGTGACGGATCCGTCGGTTGAGATCACAATTCCTATGGTCGAATGCTCATTGATTACTTTTTTTGTACCAATTTCCGCAGCCTCTGAAAATGGTATTTTTTCATCATTCCACGGTGTATTAATCATTCGGGGATGATCTCCGTCCAGATGCCCTGTTGCGGAAGGAACCAGATAACCTACGCAGTCGATTAACCGTACCTTAAAGCTGATGCTTTC
The DNA here is from genome assembly GCA_023690525.1 of Holotrichia oblita. Taxonomy (NCBI): domain Eukaryota; kingdom Metazoa; phylum Arthropoda; class Insecta; order Coleoptera; family Scarabaeidae; genus Holotrichia; species Holotrichia oblita. The sequence goes on along the minus strand of JALQSN010000096.1, from coordinate 84,249 downwards.
ATCCAATGTAAGCTCTACTGCTTCGTTAGGGACAAACTTTGGCTCTGTGGTCATGATGGTTTTGCCAGCAGCACTTTGCGGCAGTTCGTCTTTTGCTCTTTCTCTGTTATGTATGTTCTCGATGTTGGGAATAACAAGTAAATCCATAAATCGTTTGATAAAGGTAGATTTACCTGTCCGCACAGGGCCGACAACGCCGATATAAATATCTCCGCCTGTTCGTTCAGCGATATCCCGATAGATATCAAAGCTTTCCATAAAATGAATACCTCCTCATAATTATTTAAATGTATGGGTACATTTTATATATATGAGGAGGTTTGTTCTGATATTACCCTATTCCAAATGAATATGGGACTATACAATTAGAGCTTGTTTAATATCTCGCTTTCGATAAACTTTTGAGATCATTTTCCGTTTGGCTTTGCTTGAAACCGTGGTTTGAAGTGGAATTAGTATAAACAGGCTCTTAGTCAAGCTTTACAGTTTCAATATTTTCGCGTAAAGCAGCGCTGATATTGGCTATAATGTCTTTTGCAATAAACTCCCGGTCAAACTGGGCATAAGTCTTATAGAAAATAGTTTTATTATTAATTAATAGCCTTGTTGAGAGATTTTCCATATCGACATTGTCCCGCATGCGGATAGTATTAATCTTTACACCTGTTTCTTTTTCAGTTGATTCACGCATTTCCTTTACTTGGGCAAGGAACGTTTTTCCGCAATCCTCTTCAAAAAGAGGGATAATTGATAAATCAAATTCAAATAATATCATATCATTATTATTCATAGGAACAATCCTTTCATTTTGGTTATGAATATATAGTTGCTCTTTGATTAGTTCTGTAAAATTAAACGTGTCGACACCATTTCTTTTGATGATGGTACTTACACTTTCAAGGATCTGAGCGGCGTTACTCAGCCTGCTTTGTTCGGACCGGATAGCTTCGGCCTTTTTTTCGAATAACAATCTAATATCGCTGTCGTTAGGGTGTTCTAAGATTGTTTTAATCTCTGCCAGGGAAAATCCGAGGTTTTTTAACAGTAATATGATTTCGAAACGATTGACAGTATCGTCGTCATAGACTCTATAGTTTGAGCTTTCCTCTCTGGAGCTGCCGACAAGCCCCAGAGCCTCATAATGCCTAATTTGACGACGGGATAAATGATACCTTTTTGAAATTTGGCCAATTTTCAATTCATGTTCCTCCTTTCAGCTTTATTGTAAACTATTCCATCGTGTTACTGTCAATAGGATATTAAAAATTTTCATAGCGTTGCAGAGGATAGATATAAATGTTAAAATAAATATTGAACTGGGGCTATACATACAAATGAATTACCCCGGGGATATCGGTAATAAAGATAGAGGTGATCCTATTGCACATTATCTCATGGAATGTAAACGGCTTGAGAGCCGCTATGAATAAAGGCTTCATGGATTTTTTTAATGAGAGGAGTGCTGATGTTTTTTGTTTGCAAGAAACCAAGTTGCAGCCAGAGCAGATTTCGTTGGATCTGCCTGGATACCAACAATATTGGAACAGCGCTGTAAAAAAAGGATATTCGGGAACGGCGGTATTTACTAAAATTGAGCCACTTTCCATTGCTTATGGAATCGGCATAGAGGAGCATGATCAGGAGGGGAGGGTTGTTACGCTGGAATTTGCAGATTTTTACCTAGTAAACTGTTATACGCCTAACTCTAAAAGGACACTGGAGCGTTTGGATTATCGTATGCAATGGGAGGAGGAGATCAGAGCTTTTCTGTTAAAGCTGAATAAGACTAAACCTGTAGTGTTGTGTGGAGACCTGAATGTAGCACACAAGGAAATTGACTTAAAAAACCCTTCCTCAAACCGAAAAAACTCAGGATTTACAGACAAAGAACGTGAAAAGATGTCGCAACTACTGGATGCGGGTTTTATCGACAGTTTCCGGTTGCTTTATCCCGACAAAACAGGAGCTTATACATGGTGGTCTTACATGCACAACGCAAGAGAAAGAAACACGGGTTGGCGTATTGACTATTTTATCGTGTCTAGAGCTTTAAAGGATAAAGTGATAAATGCCGTTATTTATGATCAAGTATGGGGAAGTGACCATTGCCCAGTAGGGATAGAGCTTTGATATATATAATCATATTAATGTAAACCTTATTTAAATTGTATTAGTAATACAGATCTTGAAGAATAACAAAAATATTAGTAATATAACAACAGAGCAACTTGTTCAGCTGGCGATATTCAGCGACGAGTCTCTCAAAAGCGCCCAGCCTTTATTTCCATATATACCAATTTTGATTTTGTACCCGTTTTTATAGCGGTATTTTTCGAAGGGATTGTGCTGAACGGCGTAAAAAATAGGAGGAGGTGCTTTTTTATGAAACCGATTACCATTGAAAATGGTTCTTTCTGCGTAAACGGAGAAACAATATGCATACGCAGCGGTGCAATACATTATTTTCGATCCCAGCCAGAGGATTGGTACGATAGGCTATACAAACTGAAAAAATGCGGGTTGAACACAGTAGAAACTTACGTACCATGGAACCTTCACGAGCCAAAAGAGGGAACCTTTTGTTTTGAAGGTATATGCGATATATCCCGGTTTATCCAAACGGCGGAAAAGCTGGGGTTATACGTGATTGTCAGACCGGGGCCGTATATTTGTGCAGAATGGGATTTTGGCGGACTTCCATCCTGGCTACTTTCTTACAAGGATATGAAATTACGTTGTAACCATGAGTTGTACCTGCAAAAAGTGGATGCTTATTTTGACCGGCTGATCCCACAATTTCAGCCCCATTTGACAACGAATGGCCGTAATGTCATCATGGTGCAGGTAGAGAATGAATACGGCAGCTTTGGCTGTGACAAACAATATCTGGCTTATATCCGTGATGGATTAATAAAACGTGGGGTTGACGTACTATTGTTTACCTCTGACGGACCTTGCCATTCTATGCTAACAGGCGGAGCTGTTCCCGGCTTGTTGCCTACGATTAATTTTGGTTCTGACGCACAAGGGAATTTTGAATTTTTTGAGCCGATATATCCACAGTATCCCAAAATGGTTATGGAGTATTGGGCCGGCTGGTTTGATCATTGGGGACAACCTCATATTACCCGGGAACCTTCTTCTGTACAAAAAGACTTGGCGTATATGGTAGAAAACAATATTTCCTTTAATTTATACCTGTTCCACGGCGGAACTAATTTCGGATTTATGAACGGCGCAAATTATGTGGATATAGATGGATACCGTCCAACTGTTACCAGTTATGACTACGATGCATTTCTCACCGAATGGGGAGAACCTACAGAAAAATACTGGAATTTGAAAAAATTATTGAATCCTGAAGAGGAGGTTTCTTTCCCTGATAACCGTTGCGGGTATGGAACGTTTTCTTTTCAAGAAGCAGTTCCTTTGATGGATATTTTAGATCGTATATCCTGTCCGGTAACCTTTCCTGTCCCTCTTACGTTTGAGGAGCTAGGAATTTCATATGGCTATGTACTATACCGGAATATTTTAAAGGGTAGGCGGGAAAAACATCCTTTGGCGTTAAGGGGGCTTCGTGACAGAGCGCAAGTATTTATCAATGGGAAAGAAGCGGGCGTATACCAGCGAGAAGTAGCCTCTGATCATCCTGTGGAGATTGGTATAGAAGGGGATGAGGAAATTCAGCTAGATATTCTGGTGGAAAACCAAGGCCGCATTAATTATGGCCCTCATATGCACGAACAGAAGGGTATCGTAGATGGAGTATGGCTTGGAACTAGCTATGGCAGTTTTCTACATACGTTTGAAAACTATCCTTTGCCCATGGATGATATATCGATAATTCCTTTCTCAAGTGGAAGCAAGATCAATAAAGAATTTCAGTATACTGGCCCGGTATTCCTGCGCGCTTTGTTTACTATTGTCAAAAAAGGTGATACCTTTCTTCGTCTTCAAGGCCTGCGCAAAGGGGTTGCGTTCCTTAATGGATACAATCTGGGGCGATATTGGGAGATTGGCCCCCAAGTTACACTGTATATTCCGGCCTCTCTTTTTCTCAACGGAGAGAACGAGCTAATTATTTTTGAGCAGCATGGCGTACAGAATCCTGAGTTTGTGTTGCAGAAAAACCATGTCTTGGACAAAGCAAAAGACATATAGATTTTAGGGTGTGTTTACATTAATGTGAACACACCCCAAAGTGACATATTTATAGTAGCTTTCTGTCATACAGCAACGCTGCGTTCAGCACAATTAACACTGAACCTACATTATGTGTCAATGCGCCAGTGATAGGATTAAGAAGTGCAAAAACAGAAAGTATAATTGCCGCAAAATTAATGAGCATAGACAATGTTATGTTAAAACTTTATTAACTTAACGGTAGCGGTTGACAAGTGCTTTAGATGAGAATTTTAATTATATCATTTCCCATAAGGGCAATGTCAGTCGTCTCAATAGCGATATCACAGCCCATGCTTCCCATTGCTACGCCGGCATCGGCTGTTTTAAGCGCAGGAGCGTCATTCACGCCATCACCGATCATCACACAAACGCTATGACCTTCTTTTTGCAATTTCTGTATCTGCTCCACTTTTTGTTCAGGGAACAATTCGGCATAAACCATATGAATGCTTGCTTGTCGGGCAAAATAATCCGCCGCCTGTACATGATCACGTAACAACGGCAATAGCCAATGCAATTGGAACAAGCCATGTTGCCCATTTGTCAGCAATGTGCTGCATGGGCGCTTTATTGTTTTCGCTTCCTGTATCCTCCTGATAAGTTTTTGCAATGACGAACCTCTCCAACCTTTGTTGCCTGAATATCAATAGAATTGAAATGTCGATGGAGGTGTTGCCGGATAGGATTTCACCATCTACAGGAACCGCTTCACTCGGTAGAACTCGAAGGGTGTCGCCTTTCATAACTTCTTTTATTGGAACAATTTGTTCCTTTCCATCTTTTATACGCCTTCCATGTTCAGGGGTAAGACTGATAAGCTGTTTAATGCCTTTTTTTGCCCGTTCTACAGTTTTATGCTCCAAGATTGCACCGATTGCCATAATAAATGCAACTTCACCTGCAGCAAAAGCTTCCCAATAAAAATAGAAGCTATCATAGCGATAGAAATAAGTAAAGCAGAAGAAATCTATTTCTCAAATACAAGTTTTGTAACGGCAAGATAAATCAAGGGAAAACCACAAATAACAACTGTAACCAAAGCATGGTTGATGGGGACAGTTGTTTTGGCTAAATCAGCGAGTGTTAAATTGGGTACGTCTGTATAAGGCGCGCGGAGTTGAAGGGCTGATACCGGCGATACATACACGCAAATACTTGATGATATTTGCACAAAATACGATATTTCCGATAGAAAGATACTTCGGCGATGGATAAAACGATATAATGGTCATGGAGATTTTAAGCAACCGAATAGCGGAGGTGCAATCTACATGACTAAAGGGGAGAAACTACCTTGGAGGAGCGTATCGAGATTGTCAGCCATTGCATAGCCAATAATAAAGATTATGGCAAAACATCGAACGGTATGGCATATCCTATCAGCAAATCTATGGATGGGTCAGGAAATATGAGAAAGATGGAGCCGATGGGCTTGCAGACCGCCGGGGCAAGCGTAAAGATGAGGCTTCTATGACCGAGATTGAGAAGCTACGCGCTCAGTTAAAACTCAAAGAGGCTGAAAATTTACGGCTTCAAATGGAGAACGAACTGCTAAAAAAATTGGAGGCGCTCGAAAGGGGGATAGACGAGGACTAAGTTTGGTGCGCCTTGAAAACAAATATTTAGCAGTAAAATCTCTTCACGAAGAGAAAAACTATCCTATTTCACGCTTTGCGGCATCCTCAAACTCAACCGTTCATCCTACTACAAATGGCTACGCCGTGACCAAAGTGAGCAGGAAGCCAAAGATAAAGAACTTATAGAGCGAATATGCACTCTCTATCAGGAATCCAACGGGATATTCGGATACCGCCGGATGCAACTCAATTTGAAACGCCGGTTTAATTTGCATTGTAATAAAAAGCGTGTATACAGAGTCATGCGGGCGATTGGGATGAAATCGGTAATCCGCCTGAAAGAGACCCAATTACATAAAATCCACGCCGGAAATAACGGCGGAGAATATCCTGAATCGTAACTTCACCGCCGAAAAACTCAACGAAAAATGGCTCACGGACGTTACCGAGTTCAAGTATGGAGATGGCGGTAAGATGTATCTTAGCGCAATTCTCGATCTCAAGGACAAAAGCATTGTTTCCTATGTCATAGGCCGCAGTAATAATAACAAACTCGTTTTTGACACTTTTGATGTTGCAATCCAAAAATATCCTGACGCCAAGCCCCTGTTTCACAGCGACCGGGGATTCAGTATACCAACAAGGTATTCAGGGCAAAGCTTGATACGCAGGGTATGACGCAAAGTATGTCCCGCGTTGGCCGCTGTATCGACAACGGACCGATGGAGGCGTTCTGGGGAACATGAAGGCTGAGATGTACTATCTTCACAAGTTCTTGGACTATGATAGCTTAAAGGCTGCCATTGAATGTTATATTCACTTTTATAACAACGAAAGATTTTAAGAGCGGCTGGACGGGTTCGCTCCGTTGGAGTACCGCGCCTTGTTACAAACGGCGGCGTAAATCGACAAAAGAAATGGACACCTCGCGGTATCCATTTCTAAAGCTTGTTTTTTGGTAATATGGAAAGATAGGTCTATTTCTTCTTGACAGGAATCCAAATCTCAACACCGTACCCTGCTTGCTTGCCACCAAAGTATATCTCAATGTCAAAATCACAATCGGCGTGTTCGTAGCTCACTGTAGGAAACCACTCGGAATAAATTCTTCCCCAAGTTTCGTGAAGCTTTTCAGTGTCATGCTCACTTTTCCATTCAGTGGAAAAAACCGCCCATGTTTGTCTTGGTATGCTGAGTACAGTGTACTCGGGTGGAACAGTCTTTGCCTGTTTATAGCAGGCTATCATGTAGCACATGCTGCCATCCGGGTTATGCGCATAGGTTACCCCTGCGTCCAGCAATTCGTCTGGCTTTTTCCCGGCCGCCTGTGCAAGGGCGACACATTTGCCATCTTTCACGCAGCTTTCCCAAAAAGCGGGAATATCTTTGAAGCATTGGCCGTTTATGACATTTGTTTTTAACTCCAGACCAAATACCTCAAAAGACTCTCTTTGCTCAATGCGATAATTCATCTCGGTATCTCCTTTAATTGAAATATGGAAGGACATTCTCGGAAAGGTTTTAAGCAAAACGCCTGTATCGCGCGCAGATACAGGCATGACGCCATGCAATTTTTTGAAAGCCCGGCTAAACGCTTCCGGTGATTCATAACCGTATTTTAATGCCATGTCAATGACTTTAACGCCGTTTGTTTGCAACTCCAAAGCGGCAAGAGTCAACCGCCGACGCCGGATGTATTCTGACAGCGGTACTCCAGTGATGTATGAAAACATCCGTTGAAAATGATAAGTCGAACAACAGGCGATTTGTGCGGCGCAATCATAGGAAATTTCATCTGCCAAATGCGTTTCGATGTATTCCATTGCCGCATTCATATTATCAAGCCAATTCAATAGATTCCCTCCCTTCGAGATAAAATATTATCACAATGAAAATCCTTGCACCTTGCTTTTCATGCACGAATATATCATGAGCAGTATATGAGGATTATAACATGTGGGCATTTTACTAACAAGGACATGTAAAAAACGGACGGATTACCTTTTTGATAATCTATCCGTTTTTTATTTATTCCATTGTCTACTTGACAAGGGCCGGTTCAGCCTACAATGGGATGCTCTTTTTTCTTTTTGCGGTCTTTGCGGGGCGTTCCGTTTCCTCGCTCATGTCATTTTCGCATGATAGCGGTCAAACACAATTTTGATGTACTCGGGGTTCGCCTTTATCGTGCCGGAAAGAACACCCAGCCAATGTGCGCGGTCTGCCAGTACGCCGTCCGCGATTGCGTTGTCTACGGTTATTTCCCCAGGAGTTTTTGCGATGCCCCTGAGGTCTAACGCAAGTACTGCCTTATATACCCGCTCACGGCGGGCAAGGTAGTTTTGGGTCTGCGCCTTTGTCGCGTTCCACATGGCGGTTACGTCGCCTGCACCCTTTAACGCCTCCGCTGCGATACTCTTCCAAAGGGTTGAGTTTGTGCCGTATTAGTTCACCTCGTCGCTGAAATAAATCAAGGCTCCGCAATCCATCAAGCCATAACTTATACCCTTTTTAGCATATGCGGTAATGTCGGCTATGGCAAGACTGTCCTGTACTTTCATGCCCTCCGGGGAAATCAAAAGGGCAGAAATCGCGGTTGCTTCTTCCTTTGTTGCAATACGGCTATCCCATGCATTACTGGGGGCGGTCGTTACGTCTGTATTCGCGGTTATCACGCCGATTATTTGTTTTTCGCGTTCGATGTACTTATCCTGCCGGACGTTTTCCTACGCGACGCGGTCTTTCCTCATCATGTTGTAAAGCGGTATGAAAAAAATGACCAACACGACAGCTACAATCACAAAAAATATGATCAGCTCACTGTTGGTTTTTTTCAATACCTCCCGCAAAATCATCTGCGATTCGTTGTCCATATGCTCCCTCCCTTCCGTTAAAAAATGTATATCCGGGATGTCCCCGCCGTATCGCTTATAGAGTTAGATATGCGGGGTCGTTCCCATAAATGAAGGCGGCCCAGAGAAGGGCCGCCTTAAATTGTTGACAAAACGTGTTTTAAAATCAAACCGTCCAAACCATCCCGATGGGTTTCTGTTTTATGCCAGATCAAAAGACAAACATATCATGACGACGCGTACCGTAACCAGCGCATTTCGCAAATATAGAAAACAAGCCGGTCTTTCTGATATCTATACATCTCACACTTTGAGACATTGCTTTGCAACACACTTATTGGAAGCAGGTATGGATATTTACCGTATAAAAGAATTGCTCGGACATACTTTTATACAGACCGCTTCTTTTTATCTCGATTTGCAAAACATTCAGGACGATGTTAAAAGTCCGCTGGATACCTTAAATGCTTGAGGTACAGGATATTTTTGAGGCTTATGCGGACAAATACCGCCAAAATCATAAGCTGTCTATGGTTCAGCATAAAGTTATAAACGCTATCATGAACTGTCGTACGTCAAAACTCGGCGGTCATATTGATCCCTTGTTCCAATATTTTAGTTGAAGTTACTTGCTCATTCAAACTAGCCATAGTGTGAGGAGGCCAATGTAAATAAATATATGCCATAGCATCAATAATTGTACGGTTCTTATCAAACTCAGAATATTTAGGGTACAGCTTTCCCAAAAGCGCAACACATTTATCTAAGTATTCTGTTTCAATAGCCAGCATTTTAAGAATATTAATGATTCTGTACGCCATGTTACCGATTGAAGATAAATTGAAATTTTCGATTGTTTCGCCAAAATCACTCACATCTTTATCCAACGACATCTCTAATTTGTTTAGGATAAAATTTGGGCTAGCTTCGGCAAATAACTTAATTACATCATCAAGTGATTCCCTTGGCATTTCTTCGTCCCATGAGCATAAATCATACAAACATTCTTGAATAAAACGTTTTGTATCATATATTTCTAAGTTTATTATATTTTCCTGATTGTTTGCAATGATGGCTAGGCTAGTTGCTAACCCCTTACGGATGTTTGATGAATACTCATATTTCCCTGCTTTAAATACTTTCACAAAAGCGATTTTAAAAACATCCATATCTTCTTCAAGCATTTTAGGAGCAACAGTTTTCCAAACCGCGAGAGCGTCTTTTAAAGAGTAAATATATTCTCGCTCAAATCTTGATTTACCGTAACTTAAAGGTGAATTATCAATAGTTACTAGATGCCGTATTTCGTCAAACTTTTGATTGTAAGAGGGAGTCATTAAAATATCAGCTGCAATTTTCTTGTCGTTCTCATTATTTTCAGCCCAATAATTACACATAACTCCCCAAACGGCCTGTGGTATATGATTAGGAATTATTCTTGGGATAACGCTATATATAATCGGTAAAAAAGTTCCTTCGATATCTAGGTCATATACATAAAGAATTAAGTGTTTTATAAATTCAAATTTTTTGTTATTACTTTTTACGTGCGAAGGGAAAGCATTATATATTATATCAAGTTTCTTTATTCGATGGCTACTTAATTGTAATCATAAGTTTTTATCATCAATCGATTTATGTGCAAGCTCTAATATGCGTTTTGTGTCAACAGTGTCAGCTTTATTTAATAATCCGGTAATAAAGACTATCTTGTCTTGGTTTTTTAGAAATTTTTCTGGGTTATTAAAATTTTTCCATGCCTTTTCCATCATTTCTTTAAATTCAACTTCGCTTTTATTGAACTTTATCGAAGATTTAATTTGACACAGCAACTTAACTTCTTTGTATTTATCACTTTTAATTTCATCAACATATCATCTGTTTTATAGCCAATACAATTTGTCTGAACACTTATTTCTTGGATAGTAGCATAATCCTGTGAATTGCCGTAAATCAAAGTTAAAGGACTTTCACAAAGCATCATAAGAGAGAATATAGCTTGTACTTTGCGTTCAAAATTAACCCATTTATGTCCAGTAAGCTCAGAATTGTTTTCATTTACTATTATTTCATTCATAATTTTACTATACCTTCTCTTTCTGAAGAGGAAATACTGCTGATTACTATCTTTCGCTGCTAAAGAAGTTTTGTATCATATTGCATTACATTTTATGATTTTGCTACTGCACCATTTCGTTTTCGAAAAATCTTCCCAATACCAATTTCGCATTGGTACTATATAAACACAAATATCTGTCAATCCTTAGCGGTATTTGTGCTTATTTATTATACTAAGGAGAAGCATGGTCTGGCGTACTGCGCATTGGATTTCGCATCCAAGCAATAATCTGCCAGCCATCTCCTTATTGTAAGCATTCGATTTAGCAGGTTGAAACCCAAGGCTTTCGTGTCACTAACCAATCTGAATGTCAATAAGCAAACGATGGCTCCATGCAAAAATCACAAGGAGAGATGTTTATGGTTAGTGTTGGTATTGATGTTTCAAAAGGGAAAAGTAAGGTATGTTTTATGAAGCCATGCGGCGAAGTGCTTTTTAGCCCTATGATGTTTTTCATACGGAAAATGAATTGATGCACCTGGTTGAGCAAATCAAACGTCTTAACGATGAAGTTAAAGTCGTTATGGAATCAACCGGCGCATATCATTTCCCTGTACTTACTTTTTTAAAACAACACAGCATATTTGTTTGTGTAGTGAACGCCTATCTTATGAAAAAATATGCTTCCGTCACAATCAGAAGAGGTAAGACCGACCCCCTTGACGCCATAAAAATTGCCAATTACGGCATTGATTATTGGTTTCGTCTGACTGACTTTAAATTTACCGATCCGGTTTATCAACAACTGAAAGACCTTAACAAACAGTATTTAAGCTATCTTTCCATGCGTGTTCACGCAAAGCAGATGATGACGAACTTAACTGATCGAACGATGCCAGGCATAAAAACAGTTCTTTGGAATCGCTCGGATGTTCCTGATAAGGACAAACTGTGCGATTTCGTAAAGGAATTTTGGCATTACGACAATATTACCTGTATGTCGGAAGATGAATTTATACTCAAATATAATAATTGGGCTAAGGAAAAGGGATACCGCCAGAGCGTTAAAAAAGCAAAAACTATTTATCAACTGGCTTCAAACGGTATCCCGACCATGACTTCCGAAACATCCTCTACCCAAGTGCTTGTTTTGGAAGCCGTAAAAGTCTTGCATACGGTAGACAAGACCCTGATTTCCATTTTAACACAAATGCGTAATCTTGCAAGCGGACTTCCAGAGTATGAAATTGTTATTTCCATGCCCGGAATAGGCAAAATTCTCGTTCCCAGAATCATAGCTGAAATCGGAGATGTAAGGCGTTTTCACAGCGGCAGCGCATTAGTTGCTTATGCCGGGTTAGATGCGCCTCCATACCAATCAGGAACATTTATCGGCACAAATCGTCATATCTCAAAGCGTGGTTCTTCCTCGCTCCGCAAAACTGGGTATGAGATTATACGTTTTGTAAAACTTGCAAAGCCTAAGGAGGATACCGCTGTGTATGACTTCCTGCTGAAGAAAGAAGCTGAGGGCAAGCCTCCCCGAGTTGCTAAAATAGCTGCTTTAAATAAGTTCATGAGGATTTATTATGCCAGAGTAAAGGAGCTATATAGCTAATATATCCGAGTTTAAGCTTAAGCTGGCGGCAAAAAGCTACCTGCCTTTTTGTGATGCTTAAATTCATGCTCTTTGGATGTTACCTGAGCAAAAATCAATAACTCTTGACGTTACACCAGTGAGGGGGCGGCGTGTTAGAATATTACAGGAAGGGGCGGCTGATATTTCAATTTCCATGCTTCCCGTCCGCCCTTTCGCAGTTACCATAAACACGCCGATTTTATAATATCAAGGGCGCTTTTCCCCTTGACATTATGAAATCCGAACGGACTACTCACAAGTTTTTTAAGTCATTATTTTAAAAATTATGCTTGACTTTTATTAGCAGGATTATTGCTATTTGGTTCAATGAAAAACCAAAATGCGTCTTATATCAGATTTTTAAATATTACATCTAGCATTTGGAATACACCGCTTATAATTCCGTTAAATACTTTACTTTCATCATTTCTTGCTTATGAAGTTGATTGAATATAAAAAGCCGGATGTGGGTTTAGTCCAGCAATCAGGCTTTAAAGAGATGGTACTATTAACATTTAATGGCTAAAATCTTGTTTGCCTTGCGTTAACGGTTGTATTTGTAAAATCATATCACCAAGAAACCCTTGATTTAAGCCATTTGTAGCAGTTTAGTAAAATGTGTCCTTATCGCCTGTTCTTTGACGAGGTTCATCACCGCCATAAAGATTTTGAAGACACTGTTAAGGTTTATGTCGGAAAATTGGGAGGATGGACTACTGATACAACTAAAACAGAAGACCCTCACCAATATATTACTTCTGTGGATTTTTGTGTTTCGTTTACTGAAAATCCTTATTCTGGCCTTAACGATCAAGTTATTTTACATGTCGATTATGAATTAGGCATATCTTGGCTGATAGGCGGGTATTACGATAATGAACGGCATAAACGGTATGATGAGGGTAAAAGCACGATTTTGCGTGCTTACGTAGATAGCATAAATCACGTCAGAAAACTTGAATGGATTGAAGATTGAGAAAAAGGAGTAGAAATTCGTTTGTCTACGAGTGGTAAACTAATATGAAAATATCTAAAATTACCAAATCTAATTTATTTATGGGTTAAAAAATGAAATGATGGTCTGTCGATATGCGACAGCCCTGCATTCTTTTTTATTTTAAAAGAGAGGATGAATTTTAATGAATGAACTAACTATAATAGTCCAGATAATGAATTACCCCGCCGAAAGCGACGGGGTAATTCATTCGGCTTTGAAACTTCAAAGTCTCGTACAAGTAGGTTCGGAGCAATTTTTCAAACCTCACCTTTGTAGGAACGATACTTTTTCATGCGGACAAGGCAGACAATACCTAAGAGCCCATTAAGCGTTGCACAGTCTTGTGATTGATGACAAATCCACGGTTTTTCAGCTCTAGCGTGACTCTGCGGTAGCCGAATCTGCCTTTGTTTTCATCACAGATACTTTGAATTCGCCCCTTGATTTCACTGTATTTGTCCGGTTGTTCCAGCCGCTTTGCATGGTAGTAATATGCCGCTCGGGAAAGACCAGCTACATCCAGGAGTATTTCGAGTTTGTGTTTTTGCCTTAGCGCCGTGACGACTTGTGTCTGCTTTCTCGCCGTACCCATTCCAACACCAAGGCGTGCAAGTTTTTTAGGTAGTCGTTCTCTGCCCGTAAACGTTGCCCTTCTGCAATTAAATCCTTTTCCACTGTTGCTGGCAGTTTCCTGGTTTTCTTTTGCCGCCTCGTCCTCGACGTTCAAGAGATAAACCCTCTTGCACCATAGGTTAGGTATATGCGTTCCCAGTCCTGCACACGTTTGTGTTTCGCTGTTTCTGTATAGCTGAGATGTTCTCTTTGCATGGTTTCGATTACCATTTGCTTGAACTCTCCTGGGTATTTGCTGCTTGGTATTTCTTTTCCAAAAAAATCACCCCAAAAGTTATTTACAGTATAACATACTGTCTAACTTTTGGGGTACAGTTCACTTTGCGATACCTCGCTCTTTTCGTTTTTATTTTTTATCTTAATGACATTGCACTTATCGCCATGTTTTTGTCGCTTTAAACGCTATTAGTGAATTGTTTTCATTTTATACTTGACCTTTTTAATTGTTAGCTAATTCTTTCAATGTACTCCGTTGTTGAAAGTCTATCTAAATAAGTAGCTACACGGATTTTAGCCGTACACCGTGCTATGTTAATAATGGGTGTTAAGATTGCAAAGATAATCTTTTAATTCTTTCCAGTCACTAATCTCAAGGCAATTATTAGGTATTGATTGTAACTTCTTGCTGATTGCTCCTGTATACCATATTGGAGTTATTCCACATAAACGCGCCCCTTCTATATCGCAATTTATATCATCGCCACAATGCCAAATATCTTCAGATTGTAAACACGATTTTTTGAGAGCGATTTCAAAGATACGCTTGTGCGGTTTACGAAAAACATATTCACTTGATGCAATAATAAACTCGAATTTATTATCTGGTAAAAGCTTATCTATTCGGTTTTTTAATGCGAGTCCGCTCATTCCGATATTACTGATAACACCTGTTCTTATATTTATGCTATCCAACAAAAATAACAATTCAACAATTCCCTTTGTTGGTTCTGCCGGAGCAGCATAATCCCAAAACACAGTTTCAAGTTCCAACGGCGATACAGTGGGCTTTATATGAAAGTAATCATATAAATAGTTTTGAAATGGGTGATTATGCACTTCAAGAAATACCAAGTGGCGAGTTTCTGGATTAAATCGACCGATATCCTTATTCAACTCGTTTGCCAAAGATTGAATTTCTTCTGCTGTAATGTTTAAGGGGTTATGTACACATTGTTCAAGGACTGCTTTTGTGCCAACAATTCCATTAAATGAATTTTCAGACATTAAAGTTTGTCCATAATCAAAAAATATCATTTTAGGCTTAATCAAAGTCACATCCTCCATTCACAAAAGATAAGCTTTATTCGTTGGTATAAGGGTATTGTAACATACCTAATTGTTATTTTCTACAAAAATTTCGCTTTCACATAAATAGCGGTGCTTGATTTAACCATTGTCGAAATAACGCAGAATTTGCGGTATGGTAAATCGCATCGTTTTTTGGTGTACCGAAAAATTTTATAATTAACACTAAAAAACGGCAAATGCAGATAAGTAGTCTTAATATCTACATTCGCCATTTTTCTATGCGAATCTCCCAGTATATTTTATGTCTCCATGAAATTGATTTACAATCTTTGATTCGGGATTATACTTTCTAAAATAGTAATAACCACTACCTACTTCTTCTGCCTTTACCTTAAAGTGTTCTTCAATATCGCCAAAATTCTCCACATTACAATTACTATAATAATAATCATATGGAAATCTCTTTTCAAATAACTTAAAGCCGCATTTTTGAGCAGTCCTGTATGAAGCCGGATTGTCAGTATCCATAACAACAATTAGGTATTCATAACCATATGTTTTAAGTAAATAATCGGATACTGCTGTTCCTGCTTCCGATGCATAACCCTTGCCGGTGTATTGGCCATTCATCATCCAGCCAATTTGATGCTCTAACAAATAACCTTCTATAGAAACAGTAATTGCTCCAATTACTATTTCTATTTCTTTTAACACAATAGCATAATATATTTCATCATTGAAATTTCCATCTTTTACACCTTGAAAAAAATGAATAAGTTCCATCGCGTCCTCTACGCACGCATCACGTTTTATAAACTCCGGATGGTATTTAAGCACTTGTTTATCATTTTTTATTTTCAATAGTTCATCTGCATCTTGTTTTTCAAAATCCCGAATAATTAACCTTGTCGTATTTATAAACACATTATCCCCCTCTTTTGAAAATATAGATTTTATTAATAGGGCTATAACTGTATTGTAATATACCTAAAAATTATTTTCAATAAAAAATATATCTTTCACACAAATAACGGCGATTATCCTAAAGTTTTGTCGAAATAACGCGTAATTTGCAGTATGGTAAACTGTGTCATAAAATTGATGAACCTTTCGAATAATGGATTAACGCTAGAAAAAAAGGCTAAAGCAAATTCATACAGTTAGCCCTTTTCAACCATTAGATACACTTGTCATTTATTGCATCAATAGGTTTTAATTTCTTCATAAATGAAAATTTATGTGGAAAACCTTTATAAATACAATGTACATAAACAGCAATTTAGAAAATGCCTATACTGTTCGCTTCCATTCATTGTCAAATCGACTGAATAGCACCTAACATATTAGAATTAATTTTTCTTGACAACGAAAAAGAATAGTTTGTGAAATATTTAGCCCAAAATTCTCTGGCAGTTGGATTGATTGTGCCATGTGTTACAAATAGTCTCTTTATTCCGCTCTTGCTTAGTTCGTTATTGGCAAACTGAAGTAATGCGGCTGCAATACCCTTTCTGCGGTAATTAGGGTCAACAAACAAATCCGTCAAATTCATTGCATCGGTGTCTTCGATTGAAAACCATCTATCCGATGGTTCAGAATTTACCATTCCAATCAGTTTGTTTCCATCAAAAACAGCAAAAATTCTCATGTTATCAGAAAGAAAATCCTCAAATCTGTTCTCAATCGGTAAAAATTCATTACATGGATAAAATACCGGGCTAACGCGAAGATGGTTGATAAGATTTCGATAAAATTGGATAACATCAAGTCGGTGGCAATTAATTAATTCTGTCTTATTAATTTCTTTGAACGCATAATCAATAGTTCTTGCACTGACAGGCGAATCAGTATCACGTATAACATCTGTAATATCCATAGCGAAGCCACTCATTATATATGTCCATAACACTTCTAAATCATGAGCATATACATTAATTTTCAGATTTTGGCAATAATTTTCGCAAAGCGTTGAAGCTGTATTCTGAAATAATTTGCCAATGATTTCTCCACGCTTTGTATGTTTTATTCCATATCCATACAAAGGAGAGTTGGCACTATTAGAATCCATTTGCACATTGAAAGCCAAATACCCAATAACCTCACTATCTTCAAAGATGATATTTCCTATTCCTTTAGAAAATAAATCTTGAAGTTTTCTTGAAAAATATTTTATATCAATATCCTTTCGTAAAGCGCAAGTTTGCATCCTCTCCATATAGTAATTATCTAAAGCTATTTCAATTAACGCATCAAAATATCTCGTTTCAAAAGGTTTAATTTCAATGTTCAAAATAAACTCCTCCTAATGTAATAGTGAATTAGGCTAATCACACCTTCTCCTTATTATAACAGATTATATTCCATTTAATTGTTCCATTATTGCTATATTTGAAAATTGAATAATTTAAATATAAATTTTTGTCGTCATCACATGTGAACACCATATCACTGCTAATATTTCTTATCAACCATAAGCTTTGTTTTCGGTACGCGGAAAAAGTGGTACGATAAGCCGTACCGTTAATTATGGACACTGAAAAAGGTCAGGCATACAATGAATTGCTTTTTCATTCTATACTTGACCTTTTTGATTATAAGGTATTTCTTTTAATTTGCTCCACTGTTGAAAATCCACATAATTAAGATGTAACGCAGATTTTAGCTGTATACTAACTGTATCGCGCTTATGGGGCAGATTTAGGGTGCGCATTTCCTATGCGACACAATGACCAAGTTAAAGATGATTTTTTTACAGCTTCACCTAATTCCCAAAAATTGTTTAAAATCCGCACCTCAACATTTCTTCTAAACAATTCCCCGAATAAATCATCATATTTTACTACTGCTATCAGTTTTTCTGTTTTGTCGCTCACATAAAATCCTGCACATTCATCAAAATAGAAGTTTGACACCTCAAACTCATACACATATAGAGTTGTCGTTGCAATTCGTTTATACCAAGCATGTTCAATAGAAACGCAATGGCGAGAAGATGAAGAAAAAAATTTGGATATGCCGTCCTGTGTTGTTTCATCGGTGACTCTAAAACCCAAACGAGGGCAGTCACGCGGGGTCTCAGCCAATTCGGCAGGCTTGGCTCTATTAAAGATCAAACTAAGTCCTTAGACTTATCTATATCTTCTCTATATGGAATACGAGGAACAAACTCAATAATATTTGATTCTTCGCTAACGTGAAACAATCTCATCTGCATACCCCCGGCTGTGTGAAAACGATAAAAATTGGGATAGTATGTAATAAAAAACATTGAATATTGGCATTCCTTTCATGCCAATATTCAAAAATTAAGCATTTTTACACACCTGATAAATAATGCACATACATAATTTATACCTTTGTTTTCTAAGTTTAGTGTATCATAATCAACACTAGCATGTAATAAGTGAATCACTATTAATCAATGCGAAGTCGTAGGGGAGGCAAATCTGAACGAGTACGTTTAGCGGCATATCGCTGTAATCCCAAAACAGCCAGCCCGAGCTAGCGATTTATTATGCCGCTGATGAACTCCACCGACTATCGAAGCTATGAAGCAGTCGCCGGTCGCGTCGTTGCGATTTATGCTTACTTTGATATTCACGCCTCAATTTGCGGCGATTTTTGTGGTGTTTTTGAAACGGTATAAAAGACGGTTTGTGACGCTGTTTGTCGCATCCTCTCACGTCGGGCTTGCGTCGTTACCGTTATTGCAAACCATCACTTGGAATATCGCACCCTCGTAATTTGGCGGGTTACGCTTAACAATATCCTTTCCGGCATCGCGTCTGCTGCGAGGGGTGTGGTGAGTCTCACCTCTACCTTTGTTTCGTTCCGACTGAACATATATGTGCGCGTCGCTGTAGCGTTACTCAAAGCAACAACGTCAAGTTTGCCCCAACGGATTTTTTCAGGTCCAGATTCTTTATTTTGCTGAACGGCTTTAATCATGGTATTCACCTCATCCACTGTTATTTGCACTTTAGATATAAAATATTTACACACAAGAGTCGACAACATGTGAAAAATTATTGTTCCTAAAGTGAAAATATTTTATATAGAATTAGGTAGGAGGTGGCAAACATGAATGAAATAAATTTGGGAGATCAAATAAAGAAATTAAGATTTGAAAAAAAGATGACATTAGCAATAATGGCAGAAAGATTGGGTATAACAACATCAGCAATAGCATCGTATGAAAATGGGTCAAGAAATCCTTCATTAGTTCAACGAACTCGCTATTACATTCTTTGATATAGAACGAGAAGAATTAACGATTACAGATATAGAATTGTATTACAGTATGTCTTTTGATAGATTTTTGGGTGGTGTTTCAAAAATAGGATAGCTATACTTTCCCATATTTTAAGAAGAAAATGGTCATTTCCAGCGCCTTTATATGGTTGAGAATAGTTTTAGAAAAGCAGTAAGTTTTACGAAAAGCGCGTCGCATTCTGTGGCAAAGTAGGCAATTGTTGCCCTCGATACCGTTGGTGTATTGTTTACCAATGTCGTGTTCAGCATGAGTTTCGTTTTTCCTAAATGCGGCGATGAACACATCCCAGTTATCGGTTGCAATGCCATCGTATGTAACACCCAGGTCTTTAAGCTTTTCACGAAGTTTGTCAGCCGTTTTCTCGCTGCGATCACCTAATACATAGGCGACAATTTCCTTACCCTCGCGGTTATATGTGTAAAGCAACCACTGTTTATTGGTCTTTGAACCGACATATGTCCAAAATTCGTCAATTTCCAAGGAATTATAGTGTTTTTTTGGGGAGAAATATCATATGAAGTCTCGGCAAGTGTTGTCAACACCTTATAAATGCTCACGCAAAGCACAGCGGCGACATCTCTTACTCCGCTACCTCGAACCAGCATTATTCGAATCTGGTTCGCAATGTTAGAAAGTGTACCTTTGTATGTCTTCTCATGGTCGTCTATAAATTGTCGATCGCAACCTCTGCACTTATATAGCTGTTTACCATTGGGGCTTCTTGCCATTGCGCACTATATGTTCGCTTCCGCACTTTGGGCATTTAATTGTGATTTGTGTTTTCATGTCTTTATTTTACCATGTTCGTCAATATCCTACTTTTTAATACACCACCGATTTTTGAAAGAAATGAATGATTTAAAAAAATAAAAAAGTGATAAGAATCGAGGCATGTCGTTAAAGACCAAACTCCCTCTTACGGGAGTAAGAGGCTAAGGCATTGCAGATGTACTAACCCAGATAACCATAGCTATTAGGTTTAGGTTAATCAGCACACCACCTAGAAAAGTATCTAGGATTTTAAGTAGAGCATTCTTCATAAGTTTTACCTCCAGATAGAGTAGTGTCTATAAGGAGACTATAAAGACATTAAGATCTTATCATAATTTAGGATTGAAATCAATAAAAAAGACGGGCAAAGCCCGTTTAAAAAGCTCCGTTAACAGAACTTTTTGATGTTACTACGAACTTCTAACTTTTTGCAGATGTGCCATGCCGTGACACTACCTGCTACTCTGACTAGAAATCCACCCATTAAGTCAATAAGGAATTTTACGAGTACCGTTATATCCCTCCAAAGTAGATTTTCGTCTATAAGGGGTCTATAGTATCGAAAGAAATATTATCATAAAATGAAAGTAAAATCAATAAAATTAGCAAATTAAAACACAAAAAATATACCAGCGAATATTTTCGACTGGTTTTTGTGTTTAGAAAGGAAAATATTATGGAAAAAGAAAATCTTTGAGTATTAAGTTCTTTAACCCAAAAACAATTTGAAGTTGGAAATGAAATATTAGAAATAATTAAAACAAAAGATTTAAAAGTAATTGAAGTAAGAAATATGTTTTTAGAATTAGCAAATGCAGTTTTAGCTACAAAAGTTAAATAAACGATTCTACTAATTCAATTGCAATTGGTTCTAATTTATATTCAAAAGGTTCAATCCATTTATTAAGTCTCATATCTGTAATATGTTTTTTATCAGACATATAATTTAAACATTCACGAATTTGACCATCAGTTAAATTTTAAATTAATTCATTTATTAAAAAAATATGGATTCATGGGAAAATCACCTTGAAAAAATTAAAAATAATAATGGAACAATAGATGATGCAGTAAAATTTGATTTCAAATTTGATGTTATTACCAAGTAATCTCCATAGATTTTAATTTTTTCTCGAACTCAATGACAAATTTTGATGTGTCATAATTAGTTATAGACTCACATTCGTCACATATATGTTGATAATTATCATTTTTTAAAAAATACATTGAATTAATTTTAATTTTTTTATTGCAATTTTGACAAGATATTTCTTTGAATGGATTTTGTTTGCATAAAATCCGAATTGATTTTTTTATGTATAAAACCTTCTTTATTTGGATTGAAAAAATTATATCATAGATAAAATGAATAATCAAGTAAACTAACACATGAAAATAAACCGATAATTTGATCGGCTTAAATATCTAATTTTTGAAAGGAAGGTTTTATGTAGAAAGAAATAAAACTATATCCAAAGTTTTCATTTCCTTTTGGAGAAATATAAACTAATTCAAAAGGAGAATGAATTACCCCGCCGCAAGCGACGAGGTATCGGTAATATCTATTCATCTTAATCAAGAAAATGGAATATTTTGTTCAATGTTCGAACAAAGATACTACTTTAAGAATTGAAGAAATATTTTAAATATTTAATTTTAAACATTTTATTTCTATGGGGAAATTAATTATATTCAATTTATCCATTGATTATCAAAAAATTAATGATATACTATTATTACAAAATTATTCTAAGTTCTTCAGTGGAAGCAGCCTGGTAATTAGGGAAATAAAAAGAAAAGCAAGTGACAGCGAGGAAAAAGGCAAAAAAAGCAGCTATTCAATTAAGTTGACTACATTATCGAGAACAACTGACTTTTGTCCAGCAAACCAAAAACCAAAAATCAAACGGATTAACTTTCTTGCAGTGAGGGCGAGTGCTCGTTTATGTTGATGCGTGGTAACTTCGTTATACTTTTTACGGTAAAAGTCGTTATAGATTGCATTGTGGTTTTTAATACTATTAGCAGCTTCTATAAGATAATAACGTAAATAACAGTTGCCTTCCTTAGACATTTGGGTATCATCAGCCCTGAAATTGCCGGACTGGTTCTCCTTCCGAAGTATTAATGCCTTGAATGACTCTTTCAATCGCCTTATCAATGACTTTGATTTCTTTTTCAAAGACAGAAATGCAGTTAAAAGACGATGCAATTGAGATTGTAAGCGGTTCATAAAGACATTTATCAAGACGGTACGAATCTTTTGCGGCTTTTTGCAGTATTTCAGCCGTTTGATTAGGGTTTGCAAAACGGTTACGGCTTTTTTTGCAAATATAGTCAACCAAATCTTCAAGAGGAATTGCATGTATTTCCTCAAGAGAAAGAAACTCAGTCAAAACAGCTTCGGTGGTTGCACTGCAGTTGTTTGAAAACGGCGAGTTATCGCCGACAGCAAGCTCTGAAAACTTTAGAAACATATTTGAAACCATGTACGTTTTCTCACGGGTAATGCACTTGATGATGTGCAGCCGATGCCGCGTCAAGGCTCCTGCGAGATACGTCCAGCCCGTGCGAAATCTGCAATTATGTAAGCGTCTTTCGGATCGGCCTTGCTTAACCCAATGAAGGATTTGCGATAGTTAGCAATCATCTTCGGATTAAGACAGTAAACCTGAGCCTGAAACAGCTTTAGTTGAGGATTGTCTGACAGGTAAGTGACGATGTGCGTTGAATAAAAAGACGTTGACTCAAGAGCAATCATTACCATTTTGAACTTGCCGCCTGAAAGAATTTTCAGCAAAGCAGAAACCAGTTCATCAGCGCCCGGCTGATTGTTTTACACGATACAGCCGAGAAGCTGATTGCAGTTAAAATCAATTGCACAGACCGTGTTGGTTTTAGAACTTGCATCGATACCGACGGAGAGCGTAGAAAGATAGTCTATCTTTTTCATCTGAATCACCACCTTCCCGGTGTGGGATAAAAGAAATATATAAAAGGGAAGCTCTAATCTTAAGTACTGACTGAAACCTCACATAATTAGCATTCAACATCAAGTTACTGTTCTTTGCTGGTAGAAACTTAGCGCAGACGCAACACCGGTCTACGCAGAATGTGATACTTAAGTCAGGAGTCAAGCTTCGATAGCAGTCTGGCCGCATGGAGTGAAAGACTCGACCTTCAAAATATTTCTTATTGATATTTTATCATTAGAGCTTCACCTTTTCACGGCTAAACAAAAAAGTCTTAGGCTTTTTTTGTCGCCTAAAACTTATTATACGAGGGAATGTTTTTGTGAAAAACTATATATTATTGGTGGTTTCATCTTAAATTGAATATTGGGTATTAGCTGAAAGAAGGGAAATACCGCCCGTGTTTTTTGCTTTGCCACAAATCAGTAGCCTTTCGTGAATACTGCTTTTTGCGGGATACGATTAAAGGTCGTGTCTTTTTTTATTTTTATGCCGCAGATAAGTAGCTTCAAATGAGGCTGCTTGTCCGTGGCATTTTTGCGGCCAAAAACAACCTGAATTTTTAGGAGAATTTGATGATTGATTTGAAACAATACAGTTATACCGAAACTGAAATAATTTCCGATGAATTGCTCTCCGGAAGGGTGACAGAACATCGGGGAGCGCTTTATACCATTATTACAGAGCGCGGCGAAGTAACTGCTATGTTAAAAAGCTCGTTTTATCACAATGCAGAAGCGCGGGAAGACTTTCCGTGCGTCGGCGATTTTGTGCTGTTGTAATATAATGACAACGGAGCTTCGCGTATTACGCGACTGTTACCCCGTCGCTTAAAAATTTCCCGCGCCGATTTCTTAGGACACGTAGCAGAGTATGTAAAGACTATTCTTGAACAAGTCGTCGCACGAATTTTGATTATGTCTTTATACTACTCGTCTTTGAATTGGGATTTCAAGGTCAGCCGCATCATTCGATATTTGACGCAGAAACGGCAAACCGCGCCCGATGTGCCTATATATGCAGTTTCCCGCTCATACAGGCTTCTGGTCACTTCTTAATGCCTCTTATGAACCAAGAAGTCATGGCTGTAAAAGCAATCCACGAGGATGACAGCGGGGCAGACACACAACCACGCATCGTCAGCTTTTTATGCTACCCTCTGGCGCAATGGTAGGCCGGTATGCGTGAACTCGGTTTATTTGGTTCTGATGAAGGTATCAGTACGGGTTTTGCCGATGTAGAGGAATTATTTACTAAATGCCGTTTTAGTGATTACCGTCACAAAACCGAGCCGAGCTGCGCAGTTCTCGCTGCTCTCGCCGATGGTTCGCTACCGCATGAACGTTGGGAGCATTACCTTGCTCAAAAACGTGAAAATAAGTTTGTGGACGATAAATCCGGCTATCTTACCGATAAAAGAGCGCGGAATAAATCGCTGTCCGTTTGGAACAAACAAAAAAAGAAGAATGGAGGATTCAAGAAATGAATTTAACCATAAAAAACATGAGTAAAGAGGATATTCCGTTTATTTTCCATGTGTTCCAGCAGAACAGAGATGTACTGCACGGGATCTATATTTCATTGGAAGAATGGACGGAATATCTCACTGATTTAGACATAACGGGCAGCGATGACCCATACGAATCCCATCATATAATAATGGCTGACGACATTCCGGCCGCATGGTTAAAAATAAACGGGTGGAACAACCCGAAATATGTATTTCAATGCTGGTGGTTGATGATATGTTTAAGCATAAAGGGGTGGGCAGATTTGCTGTACAATTCGCTGAAAAACAAGCGAGATATTGGGCTAAGTTGGCTGTTCGCGTTCAAACAACCAGAGATAATGCTATTGCAACAGAGTGTTACTTAAAATGCGGATATAAAATAATTCGTGAAATGATTTACAAAGTCGGCGATGGTGTTGACCGAGAAGGTTATGAATTTAAGAAAATTATTTTGCCCGAAGCATTAACGGAAGACGCATTGACAAATGTTTTAAGTAAAATGCTCGGTACAAAAATAATACGAGTTGATTTTCAAGCCACGCAATTACAAGGCGGTACGGTAGGAGATATTCGGCTGATTACAGGAACAACCGAAACTGCTGACGGAAATAAACTGCCATATAAAGTTATTTTGAAGGTGCAGAAAAAGTGGAAACGTCACGGCGACCCAGATTCATGGCGTAGAGAATACGACTTTTACAAATCGGATTTCGATGCTCTGTTTTCCGAATCATTCCGTTGGGCTGAATGTTATCACGCCGAAATGAATGAAACAGAAAACGAAACGCAAATATGGATGGAATATATTGATGGCGTATCGGGATTAGACTTGACTGGCGATATGTATGAGCGCGTCGCCGAGGAATTAGGGCGTTTTCAAGGGAAACTGTACGCCGAAAAACCTGCGGTATTGCATAATCTTAACAATCTCAGCAAAGTTGAGTTTATGAAGAATTTTTATCTGCATTATCGGTCGTGGAAAGAAGTATATGACTACATTCGTTCCGATGATTGCGAAATTCCGAAACACCTATGTAAAATGCTCATTGACATTGACGAAAATGAGAGCGAAATATTCAAACGTATTGAAAAACTGCCAATCGTGCTATGTCACAGAGATTTTTGGGTAACGAATATACTTTATAAAAATGATAAAATCGTACTTATTGATTGGGATACAACAGGTTGGGGTTATATGGGCGAGGACATCGCAAGTCTTATTACGGATGAAGCTGATGTTGAAAATATGGTTGAATATTATCAAAGATGTGTTCCGGCGTATTATAAGGGATTTTCGGAATATATAAATATTTCGCATATCACCGATAATTGCGTTTGCGAGTTAATGCTGCTTATGTTTGGATATCGGAAAGTGGAAGGTTATAAGTTCGCTAAATCGCCTGAAGAAAAAACGCTTCACCTCAACACTCTGCAAAAAATTTATGAAATGAGGAATTTAAAATGAAAATAATTGATTTTACCCGTGAACATATCGCCGAAGCGAAGGCACTTGCTCTCGCTAATTATGAAGAAGAACGCTGTTATGTGCCTGCACTTCCGCAAGTAGATACTGTTCCCGATTTATCGGGATTTGCAGACAATGAATTGGGCGTTGTGGCTTTCGATAACAATAAAATGCTTGGTTTTATTTGCGGTCATGGTGTCTGGAATAACGCTTGGGGCATATCGGGGCTTCGCAACGTGTTTTCGCCAATGTACGCTAATGGTGCGATAATTGAAAATCGTGCGAAAACATACGCCCATCTTTATCAAGCGGCGGCTGAAAAGTGGGTACGTGTTGGCGCAGCAAGCCACAGTATTTGTCTATACGCCCACGATAAAGAATCCCAAAATCAATTTTTCCGTTATGGTTTTGGTGTGCGTTGTATTGACGCAATCCGCGAAATGGATGAAATCATAACTCCCATATGTGACGGCTATGATTTTTCAGAACTTACACATGAGAATATTTTGGAGGTCTTGCCATTGGACAACAATTTGGACAAAAGTTATATAGACAGCCCCTTCTTTATGTTCAGAACGCCGGATAGTAAAGAAATGTTTTTGAAAAATTACGAGCATTTCCAGTCTATTTATTTCGTTGCGAAACATAAGAGAAAAATTATAGCATTTATAAGAGCCGAACTTGACGGCGAAACTTTTATTAAAGAAACGCCGGGCTATCTTCATGTTAAAGGTGCATTTTGTTTGCCGGAACATAGGGGGAAAGGTATTAACCATCATCTTTTAAATTTGTTGACGCAGAAGTTGAAAAATCAAGGTTATATCCGTTTGGGAGTAGACTTTGAAAGTTTCAATCCGTCCGGTTCCGGTTTTTGGTTAAAACATTTTACCGCCTACACTCACAGCGTAGTACGCCGTATTGACGAAAACATATTGGGGGTAGATATATGAATTATAAAGAGATAATAAAAAAATGCGAGGATAGTATGTCAGCATGACCCCTGTAGATGGCATAATACGTTTCGGTCATTCTATTGGATTTAAACGAAAAAAGCAACTTGCTTGACCTTTGTTGTGGATATGGCACAGTCTTGAAAATATGGGGTGAAGCGTTCGGTATCAGCGGAACTGGAGTCGACCACCATAATCCTTTTATTACCATAGGACAACAAAGGTTAGCGGAATCCGGAATAGATAAAATTAAATTGATTGAATCAGATGTACCGTTATATACCGACAATGAAAAATACGATGTCGTAATATGCAGCGAAATGATTGATACAATCCAAAAGACATTGGCACTTGGTGAAAAATTCTTAAAACAAGACGGGATAATGGCATATCAAAATTTGTTCCAGAAGATTCATCCATATGTCATAGCGTGTATGTGATTGGGAAGTACCGATACCGTTCTTTTCACCTTCTGCAAGATAAAAATTCGTAACAACCGGCGTTTCAATGACGATCATCTCATTATCTACATACTTAACGACAACACTGTTTCCATCGTTATCAGCAAGTGCGAAATGAACCATATATCCCATAGATACGTTCATGTCGTATTCCTCAAGCAATTTAACGGCTTCCTCAACTGTTGCGGCTTGATTCAGAAGCAAACGAATAGCCGTGGTAGTTGTGATGTCCAGCTTGTCTGAGTCTTGATTGATTGTCGCATGATCTTGTATCATGTTGACGGATACAACAAGACCTTTTTCGTTCATTCCATCCAAAGGTGCATACAGAGCCACCATCGTTTGCGTTACTTCGGGAAGCTGTGTTAAACCAACGCCTCTTATAAAATCCGTGTTCACGGTGAAGAGTGATGCGTATCCATTTGTAGACGTTGCATGGCATTGCAAAGATTCCAATCAAAATTTCTCCCAAACAACGTATCGCCTCCCGGACTTTTTACTGATAATGTACTGCATCCAACGCCGAATGAAATCCCCTCTGCGCCTGAAAGCATATTGCCCATCAAGAATGTTATAACATCCGCGTCGGACGAGGCCTCGCCTTGTTCCAGAAAGGCGTCAAATCCATATTTGCCATCGAAGCGTACAGCTACGAGTACCGCTATTAAGTTCAGTAATCTCTGCTGTATCATCGTTTTCTACGCCCGGTGAATCGCTATTTTCTTGAACATCGTTATTCCCACAGGCAACAAACGCCATTGTGATAATAACTAAAATTGCCATAAATCATAGATTTGTTTTTTTCAAAATTTCCTCTCCTTTTCACATCTTTAATTCCATCCTGATAAATCAAACATTCAAGTCTGCCAGTTTACATTATTTATGTAGCCTACCAGAAGATAGCTTGTAAATTCTAAGATGGTGCGACACGTTCCTAACTGAAAAGGTTAGGCACTAAAAGAAGAACGTGAAATTGGTTCTGAAATTAGGAGAACTGATACTTTGAATGGGTGGAATGAAGGAGTAACGTCCCGAAACGCCTTCCCTAATATTCCGACGTGCTTTAGCGGGAAACTGCTTAGGTACGAAGCTCGGGAAAGTCGGTTGAGAGTGCGCCCTAAAGACGATGATAACATCGGAACAGGAAAAGCGAACCAGAGATGGTCGAGCGCATGATAGGCCGGGGGTCTATAAAATACCTATGGTGAGAATGGTGGGAATACGCCACTGACGAACTTGCGAATGTACGGGTCTAAACGAATGATAGGTAGAAATGCCTATTCCACATTTGTGGAGTGTGTGGGGTGGAGTAAAAGTCGTCTTTATGAAACACCCTATTGTGTTACAGGCATGACTAAAAGAAACCAAACCATGAAAGGGGCGGTTGACTTGGCTGTCGATACGAACTTGGAGAAACAACCTAAGAAACAAAAATTGCGTAATAATGAATACTACGACATGCAAGACATATTCGATAAACTTTACGCCGAATCTAATGATAATAAAACCTTCTATGATTTAATGCGCATAATCTCCTGCGAAAATAACATTCTTTTGGCTTATCGCAACATTAAAAGCAATAAAGGCTCAAAAACAAAAGGTACTGATGGAAAGACTATCGAACACTATAAAAACTGGTCACAAGAAAAATTTGTCCAGCATTTCCAAGACAAACTTGCAAATTACCAGCCTAAAAGTGTTCGACGGGTAGAAATACCAAAGGAACACCAACCAGGAAAAATTAGGCCATTAGGTATTCCCTGTATGGATGACAGGATTATACAGCAATGTATTCTCCAAGTATTGGAACCAATATGCGAAGCCAAGTTTCACAAACATAGTTATGGATTTAGACCTAATAGGACAGCAGACCATGCAATAGCAAGAACAAATTTCCTCATATGGAAAAGCCAACTGCACTACATCGTAGATATTGACATCAAAGGCTTCTTCGATAATGTGAACCACGGGAAGTTGCTCAAGCAAATATGGAACATTGGCATTAGGGATAAAAATCTGATTAGCATTATTGGAAGAATACTAAAATCTGAAATCACAAGGATTGGAAAACCAGACAAGGGCACCCCACAGGGCGGAATAATCAGTCCATTGTTATCCAATATCGTTCTCAATGAACTGGATTGGTGGTTAAGCAACCAATGGGAAACCCAAAGCACAAAACATCAATATGGAACAGACAACGACAAACACAGGGCTTTAAAGAAAAGTAACTTGAAAGAGTTTTTCTTTGTTAGGTATGCCGATGACTTCAAAATCCTTTGCAGGGATTATACAACAGCTCAGAGAATCTTCAATGCCACAAAGAGATGGTTAAAAGAGCGATTAGGGTTAGAAATCAGCCCTGAAAAATCAAAAATTACCAATATCAGAAAAGGCAAAACAGAGTTTCTCGGGTTTGCATTATTCGTTGAGAAAAGGAAAAGTAAATTTATAGTTCGTAGCAATATTACGCAAAAGGCAATAAAGACAATGGAAATGAAGTTAAAGGGGCAGATTAAAGCCATACAAAAAGAAGCAAATCCCCACCAAGTAAATAAACTAAATGCTATGATTCTGGGAATGCACAACTACTACAATACAGCAACCCTATGTAGCAGGGATTTTGCTGAAATAAACTTCATTGTCAACAAGAGCCTTCGCAATAGACTTAAAGGAAAAACCAAAAAGGTCAAAGGAAAAATTAGAAAATCCGAAACCAAGCCTAACAAGTCGAAAACATACCAAAAATTCTATGGAAACTACAAGGGTAAACCGAAAGTCGTAGCAGGAATAACTATTTTCCCTATCTATGGTTGCACCTTTAAAATTCCAAAGAGTATCTCACCATACATCAACAAATATACTCCACAGGGCAGACAGATTATACATGCTAATTTATCCAACACTGCCTATCTTATCCAATACTTGTTAAAAAGCAAGGAATATAGAAAATCTGTGGAGTATAACGACAACCGAATATCACTCATGGCTGGACAAAATGGAAAATGTGGAGTTACAGGTGAATCCTTAACCATAGAAAGCATGGAGTGCCACCATAAAAAGCCAAAGATATTGGGTGGGTCGGACGATTATAAAAATCTAGTTTGGTTGCGAACAGAAGTGCATGAACTGATACATGCCACCAAACCAGAAACGATTGAAAAAGATCTTCGGATATTAAATCTCGACCAAAAGGCTCTAAACAAGGTCAATTCTTTGAGGCTATCAGCAGAGAACTTAGAAATAGTAGGGAATGTAATCTAAATACTTGTTGGAACGCCGTATGAGGGGAAACTCTCATGTACGGTGTGAGGAAGGGGAAAAGCCAGAAACATTAGTAACGGAAGGCTTACCTATTTCCATAATTTGTGAGAAAAGTCTAAGAATTAACGACTTAACGGAATTTTTTTCGGTAGGCTGTTGATTTTATAGTCGACACACTTTTTTATAATTTACGCTCTAATCAAAAAGAAACCCGCTGTTAAAAATCATCGGCAGCGGATTTGTCTGACATCAATTATTATTCTAAGACACCAAGACTATCGTGGCAAAGCCAGACGCATCCTTGATGTAGCCTAAGTCTTGTGTAGCTGCAAAAAGTAGAAACGCTCTTATAGAACAGAATGAGTCTATTCTAATCGCTAATACTAACCGCTCTTGCCTATTCAGTCGTCTATATGTTTTAATACACCTTGAACAATCATCCTTCTGTCGTTATTCGCGCCAACACAAGTGGAAAGAGTAATGATTTGTGCTGCGTCCGGCGAGGCGCCGTTTCTTTCGGCAAAAGATTGGAAAGAACCCGGAGCACTGAAATCAAGATAATAAGCATAGTCGTTTATATCAGTAATTCTTGCAGAAAATATCTCAAATTCGGAAAACCTATCGTTTTCCATGAACATAATTTTCGGGTGTTCAGCCAAATACTGTTCATCAAGGAAATTGCTTAATCCTCCGAACATGAGCCTATTCCCATCCAAATCAGCAACCTCATGCCCGTAAATAATAATGTGCGGCACATAATCCCCTACACAACGATAATCCATGAATATTGCGCCTACTATATTTTCGTCCCCGCCAAAGGTCATATTCAGATACTTTATATTGTCATTCCCGCGAACCACAGGATAGTTAATCGTCGTACCATTGCTTTTTAACAAACCGACATAATCGGGGTTGATTCCACGCATTTCCACACCATAGGCCCTCAGATATGCCAGTTCACGCCGCAACGCCATTAAATCAGACCATATAAATAACTCATAAAAGAAAAGCGCAATGGCACATATTGTTATAATTATGGCAAAGAAAACGGTAATTTTCTGCCACCGTTTTTTCTTCTGCCGTTCTAACATCCTTCTTCTTTTTTTGCCTATTATTTGTGTATCAAGTTTATCTTGGCAGGTTTTTTGAGTTGTAATGAAATAACGGATTTAGACATAACTATCCCTGTTTATTTTGCGGTGCAGTATATAACCCCACAAGACTGCTGATATTACACATAACACAACCATTGTCACAAAGGCACTTGTTAAATTGGGAGAACCTGTCTTGGGTACTTCTCCGAAACTATTTAATGACAGCGTAACGGTCACATTTCCGCTTCCGAGAATATTTTTCAATTCTGACTGCGTAACATCGTTAATTTTGCCAAGTCTTGTATAGCTCCAAGAATTAGAGCCATAGAAAATTACTAATTGATTTCCTTGATATAATATCAAGTCGCCGGGTTCGGTTGTAATATTTTCATTACTTGTCGGAAGGCTTGTTCCCAAACTACCGACTTTTTCAAAACCTCCATAATCGCTCATATTTATAGTTATTGAATTTTTCGCAAGCGATTCTTTTAATGCTTTTGTTGCTGAATTATCTACAAGTGTTGCCGTTAATGTTTTATCGCCGATTTGAAGATACAGGGTATTAGTATCCACTGTTGACGCAAATGCGGTGATTTGCGATGTTAATACCATTGTTGTGAGCAGTAAAATGGTTAAAAAAGTTTTTAGTTTCATATTAAATCTCTCTTTCCTTTATGGTGTTAATGACAACGTAACAGTCACATTTCCGCTTCCGAGAATATTTTTCAATTCTGACTGCGTAATATCGTTAATTTTGCCAAGTCTTGTATAGCTCCAACTGTTAGAACCGTAGAAAATTACTAATTGATTTCCTTGATATAATATCAAGTCGCCGGATTCGGTTGTAATATTTTCATTATTTGTCGGAAGGCTTGTTCCCAAACTACCGACTTTTTCAAAACCTCCATAATCGCTCATATTTACAGTCAAAGGCAACTGCTCCGCAAATGCCTTGCGGAAGCGTTATCCGCCAGTGTTGCCGTAATGGTCTTGTTTCCCACTTGAATGTTTATTTTAATTTCACCGCTATTCGTAGTGACCACCACCTCATCAGAGTTTTTTGAGTTGCCGAACAGGCGATACATCATATAGGCAGCCTCCGCTCTGATTGCGTTTCCTTTTGGGTCAAATCGGTTATTGTCTTTTACGTTTATAATCCCATTTTCACTACCCCAAGCCACGGCATCTGCCGCCCAAGAAGCAATATTCCCCATATCAGAAAACGCCGGAGCAGAAGCGGCAATTTTACTGCCGTCATAACGCCAAAGGATAGTAATGAGTTGTTCTCTTGTAACAGGGTCGTTTGTGCCAAACACATTATTGCCGTAGCCTGATACAATGCCGTTTTGTGACGCCCACGAAACGGCATCACTATACCATGTTCCGACCGCCACATCGGTGAAAGTAGCAGTTGTACTTATAGCCGGAAGTCCTGCCGCACGATGTAGTATTGTAACGAGCATTGCACGACTTAGATTATCATTAGGTGCAAAGGTTGTGGCGCTTGTTCCACTCATAAGTCCGTTGTCACGACAGTATTTAACCGCTTCTGTATACCAAGCATCAGCATCCACATCTGAAAAACCTGTGTCCGCAACCGCCGCAAATACTACCGATTGTAACAGGATTAGTATTGTAAGAACCGATAACATGGATTTAATCAAATATTTTTTAATCACGCTATGTCACCTCCGTTATATCATTTCAGATTCTTTTGGTTTTTCTTCGATTTTTTTGATGATTTTGGCGGGAACGCCGCCCACAACAGTATCCACCGGCACATCTTTCGTCACCACCGCACCGGCGGCGATAATCGCATTATCGCCAATCGTAACACCGGGAAGAATTGTTGCGTTTGCGCCTATCCAAACATTTTTGCCAATGGTAATCGGTGCGGGATGAATATCCTTCCTCTTATCGGGTGCGAATTCGTGGTTGAGCGTGGCCAGCACCACATTATGCCCAATGAGTGTATCATCGCCAATGATGATACCGCCTTGGTCTTGGAAACGGCAGCCGGAATTGATAAACACATTTTTTCCGATGCTAATGTTTTTGCCGCAATCGGTGTAGAACGGCGGGAACATAGCAAACGATTCATCCACCGTCTTGCCGGTTAGTTTGGACATCAAAGTACGGATTTCTTCCGGCGTATGATAAGAAGCATTTAGCTCTGCTGTAATCTGCATGGCTTCTTGAGCAAGCCGGGTCATAAAGATATGGATTTCCGAGCCGCCAATGACCGTATTTCCTTGATTTAAGTGTTCTAAAAACTCATAAAGCTCCATTTTTACATTTTCCTTTCAATATAGATTCTCCTTTATCGTAGGCTATGTCTGAAATTTCTCAATTCACTCAGCTTTTCCTCAGACTTGTTTTGTTTTTCAAAAGCTGTGAAGATACCCATATCCTCCAGTTTAAGATAATCCAAGAAAGAGTTCTGATACTCATAAATTGCGCCGCCGTAAACATCATCACTGCCGGAGCTAAGTATGAGCGCACTGCTTTTTTTAAGTTTTTTGGTTTATCAGGAGCATAAATGCGGTTGACAGCGCATTGCAGTTGTTCGGTCAAACTGTGATAATTTATCGGAGAAACCAGTACAATCATTTCAGCTTCCTCCAAGACCAGGTATATCTCCTGCATATCATCATCTTGAACGCATTTGTCATTCCCTTCAGTGTGGCAATACTCACAAGCAAGACAACCGGCGATATTTTTTTGACATACCGGCACAACCGTGATAATGATGACCGTTTTCACCAGCGCCCTCAACAAACGCCGCTACCATTGCAGACGTATTTCCATCGGACTGCCGCCGTTTAACACTAAAATATTCATGGTTTCCATATCCAAACAATCCTTTATTACTTGGTTAGTAAGGTATGCGACAATACCATAATTTTCATCCAGATAAGCCTCGATGTTCATTTCACAAACATTGTGCAGCAGATAAAAGTCAAAATATTCTACGCCGCACTTCTTTAGTTGCTCCTCAAAAATAGCTGGTGCTTTATCAATGGTGGAAAGGTCATAGCCGGGGAATTTGCTTGCAAGAAATGAAGCAAAACTCGCGCGGATATTGCGAGAGTGCCTTTTCCAAGATACTTTCCGAATTGCCGCTGCGATAACCCCATGTGGTATCAAAATAGTTAATTCCATGTTTCTGGCGTAAGAAATTATTTCAGAGGTTGTCGCTTTGTCTATCCTTGAATCATTGCCGTCTATTACAGGTAGCTGCATTGGCCGAAACCGAGCGAGGATAAATTCAGATTGTTAAATTTTTTCGTAAAATAAGCATGTTTTTCTCCCTTCATTTGGCTGATTCTTAATTCTGTAAATCAGGTAATCAATTCAATCTATCTTTTTCTGGTATTCGTGGAACGCTATCCCCAGCGGTGCGAAATACCATGATGTTTTGACAGAAAATCAAGCTGTTTTTTGATTTTCTCCTCACCGCCAACACTCAACACAGGGGTGGTTTTGGCGTATGTGTTTGGAACTAGAAAGCATAAAGTTCTGAGACAACTTCTTAAATTATTAGAATCTTTTCACTTTTCCAATGTTTATTGGGATAATCATTTTCATTTCAAAAACATTTTCCATAAGAAAAGCTTGAAACTGGTAAAAAACACCCAAAATATCCAAAGAAGGCATCTGACGTTAAGACCAAGGATAAAACGTCTTGTAAGAAAAACCATCCCGGAATTTTTCTAAATCATTTTTAATTAAGGAATGTGCAGGATTTCTATGAACAAGAAGAAAATATGTTAGATTATGGATTAGTTTTTGAATAAATTCAAAACTCATATCAACGGTTTTAATACAACTCGTTATTTAGAGGTAGAGCGATGCCATGATAACCGATGCCGATAATAGGCAACAGGAAAGAACTTAATTCTTTATCCTCGTATAGCATGATTGTTGTATGTAACACGGAATATCTGAAAAAGAATCAAAATATCGCTCGTACATCGTCATAGCCGCTGTTGATAGAGAGCCATGCCGCCCCTCAATAATATTCTTTCAGGGTCAACGGTCCTGCAAAAGAAAATCAATCGCCGCCTGATAGTCCTCAATGTTAATATCCGGCGAATTGAAAGCTCTCGGGTATCCACCACTTTCTCCTGTAAAGGACGGATCAAAAGCAATCGCTAAGAAACCCCTCCTTGCCATCTCCTGTGCATAAAGACCAGAACTCTGTTCTTTTACAGCACCAAATACACCGCAAACAGCAATCACAGGGAGTTGGCCTGTATATTCCTTTGGTTTATAAAGATCGGCAACTAAAGTTGTACCGAAAGGTTAACCAAAGTTACCTTTCTATGATTCACCTCGTCACTAAGCGGGAAAACCTTATCCCATTTGTCCGTAAGTTCAATGGACTCTACCTTAATGTCAGCATCCTTCATCGTTCCATAATTGATTGCTTGACAATAGCTTTTGTTTGATTCCACTGTTTGTACCTCCTTTGTCATAGACAGCATCATCGCAACAGTACCAAAGATTGTTCTGATGGCTTATTTTTAAATTTTATAAATAGACAACTCTTCGCAACAAATTAAAGTTTTTTTAGGATATAGATTTTTGCCTTGCTCTTTTGGGTATAATTCTCATTAGTTAGAGGATATTGTCATTCATCCTGATAAAGCTACTTTGCTTATACTCGTGAAAAAGACTATTACTCCGCTATTGAGAATTTATGCTTCGGCTGGTTGGGAACCTTAAGGTGATACTCGCATCAAGTGCTAGGTTGTGTACTCATTGTTTTGTGGATACACTAAACTTTTACAGGTAAGCGCATTGCGCCCAAACCGAGCGCGGATAAATTCAGATTATTAAACTTTTTCGTAAGCATATTTTTTCTCCCTTCATTTTGGCTGCTCTTTGATTTTGTAAATCAAATAATCAAGACAATCAATTCTTTTTTTTTTTCATGAACATTGTCAAGAAGATTAACTCGATGTTTTGACAGCAAATCAAGCAGCTCATTGATATTTTCCTCGCCTATAATCTGGGCAAATGATTCAATAAATTCATCATCACATCCCGCATCTCTGAGATTTTGCACCGTGCCGTTATCTAAAAGCGATACATCTGCCACAAAACCACCTCCCTGACACTTAGTATAAATCAAAAATACTTATATATCAAATACATATATAATATGGATAATCATACTTTTTTTATATGGATGCTTGTGATATAATTAAAGCAACAGGAGGTATGATGTATGGATATTAAGACATTGCAATATTTTCTTGCGGTAGCAAGAGAAGAAAGTATCACGGGCGCAGCGGAATCTTTTACACATGACGCAACCGCCGCTATCCCGACAACTTAAAGACTTGGAAGATGAATTAGGCAAACAGCTTTTGATTCGGGGCAAACGAAAAATTACTTTGACTAACGATGGGATGTTCCTTCGTAAACGTGCAGAGGAAATCGTTGAATTGTTTGAAAAACAAAATCAGAAATGATGTCTAATGACGAAATAATAAGCGGAGATATTTACATTGGCGGCGGCGAAACAGAAGGAATAAGGCTTATTGCCAGAGTAACAAACTCGCTGAGAAAAGATTATCCTAATATTCATTTCCACCTTTCACAGCGGAAATGCAGACGATGTTACCGAGCGTCTTGACAGAGGACTTTTGGACTTCGGTATATTTATAGAACCGGCAGACATGAGAAAGTATGATTTTATTAAACTGCCTACTACCGACATATGGGGCGTACTAATGCGAAAAGACAGTCCGCTCGCGGCGAATAAAACTATACGGCCGGACGATTTATTCGGTTTGCCTATTATCTGTTCCAATCAGGGAATGGTAAAAAATGAAATTTCGGGATGGTTGGGCGGCGAGTATGAAAAACTGAATATAGTTGCAACCTATAATCTTTTATTCAATGCTTCTATCATGGTAGAAGAAGGGAATGGATATGCTCTATGCTTAGATAAAATCATAAAAATAACAGAGAACAGCGCCCTCTGTTTTAGACCTCTGGAACCGAAACTTGAAGTCGGACTTGCTATCGTGTGGAAGAAGTATCAAGTTTTTTCTAAGGCGGCGGAAAAGTTTTTGACGAAGGTGCAGAATGAATTTTCCGGCGTTTCCAAAAAGTAAGATTTGCTGTTTTTTAAATAAGCTCTATCCATTAGGTCTTTGATTGCCAACGAGGGGAGCCTTTGCTCATATTAACTACCAATAATCGGCATGAAGTTGATAAATTTTTTACTTTGGATTTGGAAACAAGCTCACCGATAGCCACCATTTTATTCTTCGCTTGCTTTTAATGCAATCCCCGCCAAAATACCGGGTGCTATGGTTATAAATGATTTTTTATCTTTTGCGAATGGTACGCTGGGTGTAACCCAATCTATCAAACGAGTTACTCCACATTCATTCATAGCTCTTATCAATGCTTTGTGACCATCCAATGACGGCATCCTTCATACTTTTTCATGGGGATACCGACACATCAGACAACAGCATCGCAATCGGTTATGGCTTCTTTGACATTTTCATATCATTAACTTCGCCTTTATAAATCTTTAACTTATTATGTAACATTTCCATTTTTGTGGGATTGCAGATATAGGCATTCCGCCTGCTGGGCCGAAAATAGCTATCTTCATATAGGAATCTCCTTTTTTCGTTACATCAATTAAATAAATACTTATTGAACGACCTAATTACTAATAAAGGGTGCTTTTTTAATATATTCGCTACTTTTCACTTGTTCAAGCATAAACCATGCTAAGTATGCGCGAGAAAGTGGAAGTTTTACTTTCTTTTCTCCTGTATATCCTATGCGTATGGCCCTTGTTAAAGGCTTTTCATTTAGGAACGGTACACGAACCAAAGTCCAATTCAACTTTGAATTCCGTATGGTCATCTATATCACGTCCATAATTCCAATACTCTCTCTAGGCACACTTTTTCCCTTCTGTCTTCTAAAATTGTCGTCCGAACAACACACGTAACTTCTTAGCTAACAATACCCTCCATGCCTCATAAAACTCCTCGAACCAAAGTTTTATAAAGTAACTTCAACTCGTCCTAACTGAACTGTACCCAAAAAGTTAGACAAAGGTTTCGTGTAAAGAAGACTAACTCTTGTGCAGTGAGAATTAGTCCTTTATATATGCCGTGTAAAATGATAAAATAGATAAATATATAATTAAGAACGCAACTGGCGGTAGAGTCATTCTACTTAGCTTCGTTTGAAAAACTAAGTAAAATATCGTAATATAAAAGTACGGATCCGTAATACAAAAACGAAACGGAGAATGGCTATGTCACTAATTAAAAGTGATCCCCTAAAAACAGGCGAATACATTACACGCCTTAGAAAAGAACGTGATATGACGCAGCTTGCGTTAGCATCAGCATTACAAGTGTCCCATCAGGCCGTATCAAAATGGGAGACAGGCAACACATTGCCGGATATTGACATTCTTTTGGCGATGGCAGATTTCTTTGAGGTCAGCATTGATAATTTAATTATGGGGAGTGACGAAGAAACAGACCCTCTCGAAAACGATAGGACACAATATTCGGAAACAATCACCAATGTGGTCAAAACAAAACACGACGTTTCACTTTTATTAGAAGCGTATGATGAAATGCGGGAGGAGGATATCATTGCTAACGGGAACACCGATAGATAGGATTTTTGAGATAAGATATTTACATTTGAGGTGAGCTGTGCTATTCTTAGAAGTGAAGCGGTATATTGTCTCGTGTAATATGGTATGCAATACCGTCTATATGATGAATTATACACGCTATGACATACTGTGTCAATACTTGTTTTAAATTTATTTAGGAGAATTTTTATGCCCTCTTTTCCAGATAGATTAAAGGAATTACGTAAAACAAAAAATCTAAAACAAACAGACATGGCCGAATTTTTAGAGCTTAATGCTCGTACTTATCAGGATTACGAATATGGGAATGTCGTACCCAATGCGCCAATGCTTATTAAACTCGCAGACTTCTTCCATGTTAGCGTTGATTATCTTTTGGGCCGTGAAAACTACTGGCAAGATTCTGACGGCAATATCAAAGTGAAAGTCTCTGCCGATATTTTCAACCTTGATACTGGCGAGTTGAGGAAAAAGCTTCGTAAGAAATAATCACGAGCTTTTGCAAAGCACGTGACCCACTCTGATACTTTCGCTTTGCGCAAAGTTCCGGCGTGGGTGCTCCTGATGGGAGCGCAGCGGCTTAAACATTTTGAAAAAATGTACGGGTTTGGGCAGCGCCCAACAAACGACAAGCGAGCCGCTTCTATTGCTTGCGGAAACGAAATGTGGTCACATTCCCCCTGCTTACCAATGATGTTTGTTGAACCCGATAAGGGTGAACATGCCCGCCGCAGGTGCGCACCACACCCGACAGAGGTGTATAAGTGCGCACATTTGTTACCAAAGGAGTTAAAATACACCCATTTAAGTCGTTAAAAATACTCGGTAATGGTTTTTATGCGTCTTTGGTATTTTGAACGTCGTACAGAACGAATTAAAGATGATATACGCTACAGATTTTCAGCTCGCCAACTCTCTAAAAAATGGTATAATTAACTCAATAAAAAAGGCACTCCCGAACTCGTGAACTGAAACCTAAATAAAAGACCGTAAAAAAAGACACATATCATAGAATTACAAGAGATTACACAAGCTGACATCGTTTTTCATATGGTGTCAGCATTGTTTTTGTTTGGATTCACTCATAGTTATAAAAATAAATATACTCATCAATAAGGAGTCGTGCTTCGTCGAAATCTAAGATTTTTTGCCTGTAAATACATTTAGTTTTAATAGTTCCAAAAAAGTTTTCTGCCAGAGAATTGTCCAAACAATTGCCGTGCCTTGACATTGACGGAATTATGTCATATTCTTTAGTTAAGTTAAAATATGCGCGGTGGAAATATATTGAAACCCTTGCACAGGAAGAAGCAGAAGCCGCCCTTCGTGAGAAATATACCCAAGAAAAACGTGAGTATGCCCGTGAATGGGCAAAGAAAAAACGTGCAAGGCAGAAAGCTGAACGAGAATCACAGAAACTACTTGAACCACCCGATTCCGAACTTACGCCGGAAGAATTAAAGGCGCGGAAATA
Organism: Holotrichia oblita; assembly: GCA_023690525.1. Classification (NCBI taxonomy): domain Eukaryota; kingdom Metazoa; phylum Arthropoda; class Insecta; order Coleoptera; family Scarabaeidae; genus Holotrichia; species Holotrichia oblita. The sequence continues at coordinate 43,168 of JALQSN010000096.1, read as the reverse complement.
CGAACGCAGAAAGGAACGTGAACGTGCTGAAAAAACTGCTGATGCAGAATTACAACCCATAGCCAATATATAAACGCCGACAGGCGGCTTGCGATAAATCGCAGGCCGTTTTTTGTTGCGGAAAAATGAGGAGGATTTATGTAATGCAAATATCTGAAATTACAACAAGATTGAAAGGGATAAAGGTAAAGGGAAACGGACAGAAATATGTAGCCCTTTGCCCTGCTCATAATGATAAAGACCCAAGCCTTTCTATCTGGGAAAAGGACGGCAAGATACTACTTCACTGCCATGCAAGTTGCTCTAATGAAAATATTGTATCGGCTTTAGGTATTGAAATGAAAGACCTGTTTACAAAGGAACACCCAACAAAAAGCAGTATAGACAATAACAAGCCAAAACGTGAGATTGCAGCAGTTTATGACTACAAAGACTTAGACGGAAACATTATTCACAGCACAATACGCTACAATCCAAAAAGCTTCATCCAACGCCGACCCGACCCCAATAGTCCTAATAACTTCATATATAAAGAAGTTTTCAAGGATATAACTCCAATTCTCTATAATCTGCAAGCTGTGAACAAAGCCATAGAGGAACACCGTCCAATAATCATAGTCGAGGGCGAAAAGGATTGTGAAACCCTTGCTAAATCAGGTTTTACAGCGACCACTTGTCCAATGGGAGCAGGGAAATGGAGAAATAGCTACTCTGATATGTTAGCAGGAGCAACCGTTTACATTGTTGCAGATAATGATGATGTAGGGAAAGACCATGCTAAAAGTGTAGCAAAATCCCTATTGGGCAAAGCAAGCGAGATATTCTTGATTGACCTCAAATGTGGCGCGTCAGATGTGCCAAGCGGATTTGATATATCTGATTTTATAGAAGCCACGCCGGAGGAAAGAAAAGTTGCAGTAATCAGTGAGTTGATCGCAAACTCTACAGAATACAAGGGCAAAAATTCAGAAACCGGAAATGTCGGAGGTTCATCAGGCGAAAAAATAAGCGCTGCCGAACAGCTTGTAAAACTTGTGGAAGTAAGCGGAGTGACATTTTTTCATAGTGATATAAAAGAACTATATGCCTGTATTCCTGTAGACGAGCATAAAGAAATACAGGCTATTTGCAGTCGTGACTTTGAATTATGGCTAAATGGGCTGTTTTACAAAAATACAGGCAAACCCATCAGCAAAGACGGCGTGAAGCAAGTATTGGCGGTTCTGTCAGCAAAGGCTCTGTATGACAATCCTGACCCTGTGAAGCTGTCTGCAAGAGTAGCGGAGGATAATGGGGCTTTTTGGTACGACCTCACTAATATCAAGTGGCAGACAGTAAAAATTAATAAAGAAGGTTGGGAGATTATTGACAATCCCCCGGTTATTTTTTCACGATACCGCCATCAACTACAGCAGATTATACCGAAAAATGGCGGTTATATCAATAAAATCCTTAAATATATTAATATCAAGGAAGGCAAAACCCTATTCCTGTGTTGGCTTGTAAGTTGCTTTATCCCTAAGATTCCTCACCCTGTCATTATAGTCCACGGTGAAAAAGGTGCTGCAAAAAGTACGGCATCAGCTTTATTAAAGAGCCTGATTGACCCGTCAGCATTAGATACACTAACTTTGCAAAACGACCAGCGAATAATGGCAGTAAATTTACAAAATCATTGGTTTTTGCCTTTTGATAATGTAAGCTTTATAAACGAAGATACCAGCGATACTCTTTGCCGTGCCATTACAGGCGGTGTAATCCAACAACGTAAGCTTCATACTAATTCAGAAGATACAATATTTACTTTTCAGCGTTGCATTGCTATTAACGGTATTAATAATGTAGCTACACGAACGGGATTTACTTGACCGCTCTATTTTAATTGAACTTAGACGAATAACGGATAATGAGCGTAAGGAATTATCAGCGGTGTGGGCAGACTTTGAAGCCGATAAAGCGGATATATTGGGCGGTATATTCGATACTGTTGTAAAGGATAGTTTCAGACGGTATGGTTAAGAACAAGCCGACAGACTTAGACGAAATGCTTGAAGCAAGAGAAGCCAAGATAAGCAAGCAATACAACTTCGCTAAAAAAATTCGTGATTATAATAAAACTAACGTTGCACCACAAAAGGCAAAGAAAAAGACACAAGGTTATGATAGGTAAATCGGATTTCTTTTACCTTTAGAAGCGTTAAAAGCTTACTGGCTGAAAGAGGAGTTGCCATCACAGGCAAACATACCTTTTTCAGCCAGCATTGTTGAAGCACCTTGCGTTATTATAACTACGTAACTAATAACATTAATCACGGTGTTGCTAAGTTTTACTAATTAAGGAAGAAAATGCTTATACTCCCTACCAATCACTAAATATCGACCTCCATTGAGTTTTCTGAATCATCATAAGCGTTTGCATAAATATCCACATCAATATCGGCTTTGACAGCCGTACAAAAATTAAGAATCTTCTGATTAAGAATCATTCCGGGTGACTTGCTTTTCTCAATAACAGATACAATTTCAAACCCTGTTTCACAATTGTAACGTTCTACAATTGAAAGAATCTCAGGTATTTTATTATTCAATTGTGCTATAATTCTATTACATTGTTCTTCAATATCTCTTGTGTTTTCAAAGTCTGTACCGTAACACCATCTTGAAAATTTGTGATATGTTGGATTGCCATCTTTATCAACTAAATTGCTTTGCCGTTGTTCCCCTTTACTAAAAGCATAAATAGGCGCAAGTTGCATAATAGATGTTATTTCTTCTTTGCAAAAATCTCCATCAAAATGAAAGTATACTTTAGAACTCGTTTCATCTCTATTAATTGTTATTTTTTGAAGAGTTGCTATGTCGTTCACCGCCTAATATAAACTCGCTACGCTGTGCGAATTGCGGTAATCGTCCGTAGCTAACGATTCTACCATGCCGTTACGCTGTCACAAATATCCATAATTACGATGAAGTGAGAGAACGAGCCGAACACGGCTATCTGCTTATACTCTAGTATTCGTTTCATCTTTAGTTAAGAAGTCACAATAAGCATTTAAATCAATCTTCATCAAAATATAATCCGGTAACAAATTCTTTGAAATTGTTAGCTAATAATGTTATTATGAATCCTGATTCTTGGTCTATATGTACAACTTCCGGTTCCCCTTGAGAACCACATTTACGATAATCAAGAAAAATCATATCATGACCTGCTGAAGGACAATCACATATTGCTATTCCGATTTCAGGATACCAATTACCAATGGCATCTTTACTTCCAAAACTTCCACAAAGAGAATAATCCTTTTCGAAACCAATGCCTTTAATATTTTCAATTCCTATGCTATCTTCCGACCAACACGTTGGGCAAGGCGAAGGGAAATTTGTTTTTTTCGGAACACCACCATTTCTGCTTTTCATCAATTCTATATATGTCTGGGACAACTTAAAGCCTAAATCTTTTTCTACTTTCTCAATCATTTCATCTGTCGGGTAGGATTCGGTATATGTTTTATCATTGTACTCACTATCTTCCCAGAAATTTTTCAAATCTAAGCTTGGGTAGCTTTTGATTGTTTTATTTTTAAACTTTGGCAATGCTCTAATCTTGTTTTCCCTAATTATCTGCTCCTTAGCGTTTTCGATGTAAAAATCAATATCTTCTTCCATTTCCGAGATGAAAAATTCCGGGTCATATGATGGCAATTCCAATGATTTCTCCATGTAATCTATAGTTTTTTCAAATGCTCCGCATCTCCAGCTAACGTATCCTAACAATGTATAATAATCTGAATTTAAGTGCATATCTTTATTTTCCTCTAAAACAATTAAAGCCTTGCGATAATTGTCATTTTCCATTAAATTCTCTGCCTGTTCAACTATATCTTTATACATTTTCTTTTCCACTCCTTTGCTTTTCAGCACAATGCAACTAATATAAATTTTGCATATCGCCCTTAAATATGGGTGTTTTATTTGCTAATGCTTATTTTCTGTGTTTGTAGAAATTATCAGGCAACCAAAAAATGTGTCAAATCAAACCTGTCATTTACCCAAAATGTGCCATAGAATGATCTGAAAGAGAACACATCTCCAGTATATTTATCTACGAGCATATAAGCGTTTTTTTGCTGACCAATTATCCAGAAGCGTGAAAAGCCTCTCAAACATTCGAGTTGGTCAATAATTTCTCTCAGCCATTTCTCTGTTTCGATTTTGCCTGCCTCGTCTAAAGCTGTAGTAAATATTATTTTAGCAGTTTCAACAGCCTGCTCTTCGGACATAGATTGCTGGTCAGTAATAGTGTCAATCCAAATAACCGGAAAAACAGCAAAGGGTTCTTCATTAAAATAATCGACATTTACCCCCAGATTTTCGCTGACAAAACGTAAAGGCACATAAGTCAAGTCGTCTATCAATACAGCCGGAACATCAAGGGAAGTTTTGTTTCCATTGACTATAACGTTCTTTGAACCAATCGTCATGACAATTTTAATATTATCCTTATCGATAGTAATTTGCCTTGTTGCAGCAATCCATTTAACCTCTGCGCCAAGAGTTTCGCTCACAATCCTTGCAGGTACTAACGCTCTGTCATCTTGAATTACCACCGCAGCATCGGGTAATAAAACTCCATTAATCATTAAAAACCTATACCCGGCATCTGCCTGTACTTCTTTTCCGTTAGGAAAGGAGATAACCGTGTTTCGTGAAGAGCCATCGAAGCCCTCCTCATTATCCCAATTCGCTCGGTAAGCTGGATTTGACTTGGTGTCAGCCGCATAAGCTATATTGAGAGGTATAATCGACAATGCAAATGACATAAAAACAACCAAAGCTCCCAAAAATAACACACACCGTACCCCAAACCAAATTGAAATTTTAGACTCATGTACTATGAAATTATCGTCACTCATATTAATCATCCCTTCCATGCATTTTTTATAGACACTCTTTTACTTAATTCAGTTACTTTCTGTTAACATTCCATACACCGACCCATTGTTCACTGCCTACACGCCAAAGGTCATCATCAAAAAGCAGATTATCCAATTCTTTCTCTGCTATGTCACCGTCAAAAATAATCTGCATTTCCCCATCAATTAAATGCTCCTCGTGGAAATAAACCATTTCGACTCCATCAACGAGTGTGTTTAAGAAATCTCGCTCACATTCATGTGTTTTTGTCAGAACGCCATCTATATATTCGTAAATTGCCCACCCATGTCCTGCGGCCCAATTCCGCCACGATGCAAGAAGTAACCGGCGCTCTGTGTCAACGCTGACAAAACCCCACTCTGGAAATGGGGAGACCTCAAATTTACCCATTTTTTCATTCCATACGAAGCAATTATATGTATCCATGCCTTGGTTGCCTTGCCGGTCTGTAAGCACTACGACATCTTTATAACCATCGAAGTTGACGTCTAGAATACTAAACTCACCCCATGCGATTGGGTATAGCCGTTCGATAATAATTGAATCAAAAGGACTATTAATTGTCCCGGATTCATAGACCTGAATAACCGCAGCTCCAAACCCCGGTAAAAATTCATCTTCACCCTCAAAAGGTTTTGTCAATTTCTGAATAAATGTAAATTCGGGCTTGCCATTAGATATAACCGCCGTCCTCACCACGGGCACATATTCCACATCTAACGGTTCATCTTTGGGTTTGCCTACACCATAATAAATTGATATTAATTCAAGTGTTCTTTGTTCTGTCATTTGCCGCAATCTATCATTATAAGCTACAGTGGCAAATGAACCGCCTTCAAATTCAGCACCGTATTCATAGGCTGATTCGTCCCTTTCCTTTATCCATAAACGTTGTTCTTGTCTTAGCTCTTCCATTTCAAATTTTGACAGTTTTTCAACTAAATGGGAATAAATGATATTCAGCTCTTTATCCCAAAACCACAGTGCATCACCGTTCGCCTTAACCAAATCTGCTGTAGTGATGGCTGACGATATTTTATCATCAAATTCTTCTGCGTTTTCATATAGAGTTTTGACATAGTCTTCATAATCTGTAAGTTCATATTTACCTGTTTCTTCCAATGTATCCATTTCAGCATCTTCACTGCACATATTGAAAGTCTTTATGTCCTCGGCATCCTGTGTAATGATTAATTCTTGGTTTTCTCGATCAATCTTATATAAACATTTGCTATCCTTTATAAACTCCTCAGTTGACACCATGACTGATTTTTGCGAGTCAAATGGTTCAGCGTCTAATTTTTCCTCATCAATCATTTCTTTTGAATAATAAAACGGGGCGTTGTATCGCTCTGTTATTATGATTAGATATGTATAGTCATCAAAGCTATAGAAATTATATTTTATCTTTCCCATCTCCCCCAGTAACTCTGTTTGATACGCGACAAATTTATTATCCTTGTACTCTTTAACTATATGCCCACCCTCTGAAGACCTATCAAAAATGTCGTCTTCCTTTACCGAGTATTCAGACTTTTCACTGTTATATCTTTTTATTGATTCAATAATTTTCACATCGTATTCAAAATACAGTTTTTGTAAATCCGTCCGAGGGCTTGTTGTTTCATTGTTCATTGGATTGACTAATTCGTCAAAAGATGTGGAGGTAAACTCTTGCGCCGAAGAAATTTCACCAGAAGCTCCTATCTCTTTTGTCTTAGCGTTACTACAAGATGTGAAAAGCAAAACAACAACGACTATTAACAAATATTTTCGTTTCATCTTCATACAATACTACCTCTCTTGAAAATATAAATTTTCAAACCTTTACTTCTTTATCACAAACAACGCAGAAAACATTTCTACTTTGAATTTCATTATATATGATAAACACACGAAAAAAAGCCTATTTTATAAATTTCCGTTCTAATGACTCGTTGTACAAAATAAGGCAATCTATTGTGTTAAAAAAAATTATTGAAAAAATTTTTGAAACTACCTTGACAACACAAATCTAAAATTTACTTCTCAGAGCTGTTCACAGTCACTTTAATTTGTAAGTAACCCCATTATATGATATAATTTAAGTTATTTTGCTTTGGATATGCAATACTGTGCCCTCGCCTCTTGGTATTTTTTTCCGCACAAGGCAGATTCATACGGAGGGTAACATGATACCAATCTACATACGTGAAGATAATGACGAAGAAAAGAAATACCTGTGCAAAATAGCTAAAGACCTAATTATGATTCATAGTTATGATATGCGGGTTGTATTGGCAGCCATGACGCCGGAAGAGATTCTTACGCATAGACGAACCCACTCAAACCGCTCGGTATATATCCTTGACGTAGACTTAAAGCGTGAAATCCATAACGGCTTCACGCTGGCGAAGAAGCTTCGTGCCAGGCTTCATTGTTTTTGTCACCACGCATGGGAAATGATGTACGAAACCTTCAGATACCGTCTGGAGGCTATGGATTAAAGGAAGATATCCTATACTTTATGATAATCGGTGAAATCCATCCCATGACACTTCACGCAAAAGACAGGTTGCTGGAGTTTCGAGGGGACTTAAACACGCTAGAGAAGGATATTGGAACCGGTTTTTTGAGGATACACCGTTCATATCTGGTGAGGACGGACAAAAATCAGGCAGGTCAATTACGGCGACGGGACGCTTTTTATGGAGAATGGCTCTGTGTGTCTAATTTCCCGAAAAGGAAAGAAACTTTTGAAAGATCATTTTGAGAAAGAGGATGTATAACAAGGTATGATTTACGTTACAACTGTTCTAGCTACTTCACTGGTTTGCTATGCGTCTGATTCTTTGGCAGTGTATATTGCGTATTTGCTGGCCGGGAGAAAGATGCAATACCGAAAGGTTTTTGCGTTGCAGATTCCGGCGGCCCTTATTCAAAGCACCGTATATTCGGTGTTTTTGCTCATTGACAGCCATCCAAACATATTAATCAATTATCTTTTGGAAGCATTTTCCAATGCGTCTGAAATTGTGCTCATTATATCTTGGGTATATTTTTTGTTCAGGGATATGGATATAAAGAAAAGGTTTTTTTATGTGTCCGCGATTTTTCCCTTCTATGTTTTAGGCGGTTTTGGCGGGGTTTCTTTGGTGACCATGATGTCATTCAATCCCATAGGAACATATTTCAGTGCCGCTGTATGGACCTCAATTAAGATATTTATGGCTCTTGGCTCATATGCGCTTGTTCATGTGGGTATTGCGCTTATTATCCGGCTTGTCTCCAAAACTAATTTTTGGAGCAAGCTGCAAGCCTTTGGAAACTATCCAAAGCTGTATTCACCAATGGGTGTGATTTACTTTTTGTACTATATCATCCTATGTACGTTTGGTAAAAACCTTATGCCATACCCTTGGTTTATATCCAGCGTAAGCATTCCCTATCTCATGTTGCTTGGAATTGTTGCCCTCATGGTCAGCGACATCAAAAGAACCGAGAACCTTAATGCAGTCCAAAACCTGCTTCTTCAGCAGCAAAACTACATTAATAGGCTTGAGTCCATACAACAGGAGATCAGGAGCATCCAGCACGACTATAAAAACATGCTGGCGGGATTGTACGCTCAAGCGAGCGAAGGCAATGCGGAGGGCATAAAAGAATACATTGACACTAAGTTGTTGAAAGTAGATAAAACGATGAGGGAAAACCTCCGTCAGATGAACCAACTGACCCTGATTGAGCTTCCGGAGCTGAAAGGGCTTATCATGACTAAAATGCTGGAAGCGGAACGCGATAAAATTACTTTCCGCTTGGAAGTGATGTTTCCGATTAATCGGGCTTCCATGGCGATAGAAGACTTGCTCCGTTGTGTAGGTATTTTACTTGATAACGCCATAGAGGAAGCGCGGAAGCAAGAAGATGCCGCTGTAACTCTTTTGCTGCTGCAAGAGGACATGACGTTGACCGTCGTTGTGAAGAATCCGGTGCAGGACAAGCCGGACTTATCCCGAATATGGAACGAAGGCTATTCTACCAAAGGCCAAAGTAGAGGAACCGGCCTGTCCAATTATCAAACTATAGTCCGAAAATACCCGAATACGGCACAGGAAACTAAAATTGAGGGGGAACATTTCGTGCAGGTTTTGGTGTTTGCGGGGAGGCCGTAAGATTAAGATACCAAAACAGACAAATTTTGAACTGTTCACGACAAAAGAAACTCATCTCCGTTTTTTTATGCTATCATTGATGATGGCATTTTTTTATGGTGATGCAAAATTTTATTATTTAGGAGGACTTACGTTGAAAGAAGTTTATTACAAACCTTCGGGAAAATTTAATTTATCATTTTTACCATATTTTATTTTGTTTCAGGTGTTATCCATCCCTCTACTAAGTATCATTTATATTTACTTAATTTATTACATACCAATTGTCTATTTTAATTTTCTTATTACCTTGGGATGTGGAATTGCCGCGGGACTTGTTATGACGGGGATCATTCACTTAGGTAAAGTCAGAAATAATAAAATAGCCCTGCTTTTCGGCATAATTGCTGTGTGTATTATGAAATACGTTCAATGGTGCGTTTATATCCCCATTGTATTTACAAACACATATGAAATATATGAACTCACCTTGTCTAAGCAATTTGGAATGTCACTCGATCTGTTGATTCATCCTTCTATGGTTTTTGAATCTATTGGTTTCATTAATCAGATAGGCGTGTGGTCTATATTTACGATTAGTTTTAATGGCGTTCTATTAATACTTGTATGGCTGCTGGAATTTTTGCTCATGACAGCATCGGCTTGTGCTGTGTTACTTGAAAAGTCCAAATCCCCATTTTGTGAAGAAGAGGGGCGTGGCACATTGAAATGCCCAATAAAATCGGAGCAAGCCTTCCGGAAAATTTTGATAACATCAAAAGAGACATGGAAAGAGGCGATTTTAATGAATTGATCTGGCTTTCCAAGGGTTATAAGCCGGGTGATTCTCAATACCTATCTTTGACATTCTACAAAACACACCATTTTGAGCATTATTACCTGAAGATCAAAAAGATGACAATTACTAATGATAATGGCAAAGAAAAAACACGCGAAGAGACTTTGATTGAATATATATCAATTGATAATAATAGCACAGAGGAAATTCAGGCATCGTTTAGCCGACCATAATAAGCACAATGTCTCAGACGGCTTAAAACCTCGTTTTTCGTGAGTATAGGTATTAGTGATAGCATGGCGGAACAGTAGAATTGTTAGCAGTTGGCGACTCTGCCGTTTCACGACACAAAAATTAATTTTATCAGAGGTGATGAGACATGAAAAAAGCGTTTATACTTTGACTATGCTCATCATACAACTGGTCACAAACGCGGAAGAACTTAAAACATTTGCTTTCTATTTGTTTGGGGAATCATCTCAGAACCGGCTGGAAGGGTAATATTTTGACGAATTCCAATATTTCATTAACAGGCACTATAGCTATAATAATCTTGTTTATATAGACAAAGTGTATGTGAATAACAATCCTGAATTCGGCGAAGCATTTGACTTCGACAAATCCATCATTATCACCACGGAGTTTATCCACATACAAAATCATCTATTTTTATTACGCCGCGATTCCCGAACGATTGTGGCGATAGAAGAGGAAACTGATTTGGAAAACTCGGACTTTATAATGGATGTCTTTGTGCATGTGGAGGATAAAAATTATACAATGCACAACGAGAATGATCATTTCTCGTTGTATGACTTTGTGAGGCCGCAGCTATTAGAAATCATAGAGAAACCGATTACTGAGCCTGACTCTTCGCCTATTGTATCACAAGAGCCTGTTACTGTTATACCGATTACTGACGAACAAGTAGAAGATTTATTTATATAATGAAACGCTTGAAAGATACTACGATTATGTTCAAAACAATCCGCAAATATCATTGCTTTGTTTAATCCTTCATCGACAGAAAAGGGATTTTCAGATGATAATATGGCTGCTTTTTCACTTGTAACGATGCATAATCGTGGTTATCTGGATTTTACAAATGGCAATTCAAAAGAAGAACTTAATGAAATTACCGAAAAATGTTTTAATAGCAAGATCGAAAGTCATTTCCCAAACCGACATGATTATTTCAACTGACTGGCTGGGGTTACCCCGCACGTTTATATGGTTCTGAAAGACGTAATAGAAAACACCGATGGCGTCAAGACGGCAACCCTTTATAGGTTGATACGATTTAATGGTAATGACTGGGAAGATGAGGATACAGTAAAAAACAATCTATTATCCGATAATTTTGACGGATATGGAGAGATGTATTTCAAGTTTATATCCGCTAATCAATTGTCTCCAACGGAAGAAACGGCTATACCATATGGTTCAAAATAAGCACAACCTAGCTCGCGACTCAAAACGGCTTTACACCTTGATTAGGGGGATTATCTAACCTGCAACATTGGGGTGTTTTCGTTAAGCGCAGCAGGAACGTGCCGTTTCGTTGTAGTCGTGTATTTATATTTTGTAACATGGCATGGTGAGATAATAAAAAAATATAGTCATAGGAATAGTTGTATGCTTATTTATGATTTGGTTTTTCCCATACATAAAAAATGAGTTTTTGACTTTTTCATATGAAAATGAATTTATTGGGTTTTATAAATCCATCAACATGATTGATCGTGTCGATTAACTTAAAAGTGCTTTCCTATTTAAATACCTTTGTCCGTGTTTATTATGCGGGTGGAAGTAGGTATATACTTGAGTTTACCTGAAATAACGAAAAATGAGAAAGGGTATCTTGGGTTACTGTATGGTCGCAAAGCGGAAGCGCCGACAATTTTATATGGCCATATTTCTATCACTCGCCAGAAGGAATAGTTCTACTCTACACTTCTGCGTGGATATCCAGATTATCGACAGCATACGGCGATTATTAATTTTGTGCTTTCATTTACGTTGATAATAAGCACTCGGTTCCTCGCGGATCGTTTTTCCGCTTGTTCGTGGGTATAGGTATTATCAGCAACATAGAGCAACAGTAGAATTTGATTAGATAAGGCAAGGTTGCGCCAATTCAACGCAACTAGGCACTTATGTTAGGAGTGGATGAAATGAATTTAAAAAACTCTTTATTGTTAGCCTTAGGGGTGCTAAGTATATGCGTAGGATGTTCAGCAAAAACTAAAACTGAAAAAAATAGTTTTATGTTTTATAATAATGATAAATCAGTTGGTTATGGTTCAACTGCTGACGAAGTAGAAAAAATATTTGGAACGTCATTTGAAAAAACTTTTTTAGGCAATGACTATGGGGTGGCAACTGTTCTTTTTAGAAATGATAAAGCTGTTTATGTTATAATTGAACCTGATGATATTGAAAATATTTCAAATAATTTATGGATTACCTCAAAGGGAATTGGCATTGGAAGCAGGGAGGAAGATTTGCAAAAGGCATATGAACTAACCGATGCCGATAAATATGGGGATATTGCATATGATATCCTTATGAAAGCCGATGGAGATAACTTAGTTAAATGTAGTATTGATGAAGCGGAATACTACTTGTCGTTTTATGTAATTGGTAACAATATTTATAAAATAGCTTTATGTGATATAGTGGCTGCTAAAACATTTAGATAACAGTTTAAGGTATAAGCACTCGCTGTAATGTGACTTCGCTTTCTGCTTCTTCATGGTTAGTAGGTATTATCGACAGCGCAAGGCAATAGTAGAATCGTTAGCTGTGGCAATTTTGAGATTTGGTAATAACGTGGCGAATTTATATAATCTTTGTTATACAAGACATACAATTGTCATCTTGATGTGATATTATTTTATGAGACCAATAATACAAAATAGGAGAGATTTGGTGAAACATATAATTGAAAATTTTATTCCATTAGGCGGCAAGCATTGTATACAGATACATTGAAACAAATATTTTGCTACTATGAACATCCTATATCAGAGGAAATGATTTTTGGAATAGCATCCGGCTTGGCATTTACGTATATCAACTTAGCCAATTCGCCAATGGTATCAGGCAGAATAAAGCCTTTTGAATTTGAAAGTAAACTTGCTGAAAGGTTAGAAATAATTATCAAATGCAAACCACCGAAAAACTATAATATTGCTTTTTCACAAGCTAAAAAGAAGATTGATAACGATTTTCCTGTTTTAATATATGCGGATATGTCATCTATGAAATATTTAGAACTTAATATAAATAGTCATTTTTGGGATCAAGCAGTTGTCGTATTTGGATATGACGATGAGGTTCAAATGTTTTATTTGAGTGACAAAGATAATAATAACTATCCTATACAAACACCTAATGGTGACATTGCAGAGGATTATTATTTGGTGAGTTACGCTGAACTACCAGAGGCTTGAAACAATAATTTCAGACCATTCCCCGCAAAAAATAAATATCTTGAATTTGAGTTTGCAAATTTTAAAGAAATCAATTCAGAAGCAATAATTTGTGCAATAGTTAATACTCGCGAAAGTATGCTTAATCCTCCCGGCAAATTTATTGGGTATAAACGGTATAGCAAAATTTGCCAAAGAAGCCGTAAGATGGAATAAGTTCGATAATGAAAAATTGAAAATAGCAGGGATTACGAACTATTTTCAAATCAATAAAGACGGCGGTACAGGTGGTGGCATATTCAGAAAAATGTATGGACATTTTTTAATTAACGCTGACATCATTTTACAGAATATGTACATCGGTAAAATTGGTGCATTATACATTTCTTTATCCCAACAATGTGTTTTACTTGCTAATTCCATAAATGTGCCATATACCTTTTTTCATTGTTATGTTTAATTATTGGGCTTTTATTGGCGATGATGATTATATTTACTATCCCTTTGATCATTTATTGTAATAATTTGCTATTCCCTACTTTTTGTTACTTCAGCATATGGGATTGTCGGAGTAATCCGGACTAAGAAAGAAGACAAGATATCATGGTTTGCAACTATTTTTCATATTTGGATGCATTTGTGTTTTATCTTGGATATTATTAGTGCTATTATCTCATATGTCTTGAATTGTCAAGTTAAGTGTAAGGGTATACATTTCGGATGCTTTTGAATTTTTACTGCCATAAGCGCGGCGCGTTCTTTGTGGAGTAATTCATTAAACGGCAGGGCTGTGAGAAACCAGAAATAATTATCTGTTTCCAGGCATTTATAGCTGTACTCCTGCTCCAACACCTACCTAATGCAGTTAATGTCCAGATAAATCTTTTCCGGGCAGCAAATAGACGCACACCATCTATGTCTGTTTGTATCTGTATATATGAGTTGAGTGGATAGTATTTTATAATTTTTCTCCTTAAAGCTGCAATTTCATTTCGGTGTAATTTGACTGCCTTGCTTGAAAACCGAGTTTTTCATACAATGGCTTTCCTGATTTGGTGGCCGGCAATTCGAGATATGATAGGCTTTGCGTTTTTGCTTCTTCGATCAATCGTTTTAACAGTTCGGATGCTATCCCTTTTTTTCGATAGTTGGGATAAGTAAACACATTTAATATAGTTCCGATTTTTCCTGTAATGAACGCCGGATTCGCCGGTTTTTCCATGATAACAAGAAATGCGAAGGCTATAATACTGCTCTCCATTTCTGCGAGATAAAGCGTCCAAATCCATTTTGCACCGTCTCCGATAACAATAACTTGTTGGGCGTGATCAACTCCACGCTTAACAGCTTCTGAATACAGCAACGGACTTGAACTCGTCTGATGTTCCGATTTTTGCAAAATAGCTTGTGCTGTCAGTATCGCGTACAGGATTGTCGTCCTTGTCCAATCCGCTTTGAGTGAAGATGCAGCCTGTTTTAACCTCTCGCGTTTTTGCGCTGCCGTCCGCTTGTTTGTCTTTAACTCCGGCGAGTTCCTGTTTACGAATCGGCACACCCGTGCCGTCATACTCTATATACAACTTTTGAATTGGCGTTTCAGGTTCTGGAGCAACAGTGCCCAAATCCTCAAATGTCGCTTTTATCTCTTTTTGTTGTTGCTCAATAATTTTCGCACCAAAATCTTCCGCTATATATTCGACCTCTTTTGCGGATATATCAATACCACAATTTCAAATTTGCAGATGTATCCTTAAAAGAATCCGATGCTGCAATCTGCGCTGTTACCCTTTTTACAGCTTCGGTAAAGCGCGTTCCGTTCACACCCAGACTTTCATCTTTTGGTATTGCATAATCAACACACGCTTGATGTTAATTTTGAATTAGTAGCTAAACATTTTTTATTGCCACTATTATAATATAGTCTTGATGTCTTACCCACAAATTTGACGTGCACCCATTGACAAGGGGTGTACGACAAATATGTAGGCGACAGGAAATAAGGCTTGACAAACAAAGTAAAAAACCCCATTCTGTTATAGTAATGACACTGTAACAGAATGGGGTATTTTTGATGGAAAATTTAAAAAAACTCAACGCTCGACGCAATGAGCTTGTGGGTGAAATAGCACAAATAAAAAGCATGAGAAAAGGTACGGTTAATGTACAGTATAAAAATGTAAAACATAAAACAGGTGAAGTTTTTGTCAGAGGCCCATATTACGTTTTAACAAAAAAGGAAAAAGGAAAGACTGTTACGCAAAATGTTACAATAGACGAACTTGCCCATATTACAAAGGAAGCGGACAACTACAAGCGGTTTCGGCAATTGACGGACGAGTTTGTTGAAGTCTGCGAAAACATATCAATTCTTACCGGTTCTGACGAAACGGCAAAAAAAACTGATTTGCGCAGGCGAGTACGAATTAGAGATATACCGTTTTGCGGAAAGTATGCGTGAGAAGGCGGCAAATGGTGAAACTCTTGATATACGTGAACTCGAAACTGGATTCCGCGATGCGGCCTTGCGTGGAGCGAGTAAGTTGTTTTCAGAATTTTTATCTGAAATTCCAGATGTTACGCCCACATGTCCGGATTGCGGCAAAATTATGAGAAACAAAGGGAAACGAACGAAGACAGTTGTCAGTCTGCTCGGCGAGGGCGAAGTATCAAGGAATTATTACGAATGTGAAGAATGTAATCATCACTCTATTCCGAAAGACGAATTACTCGACATTGAAAACACATCGTTTACGCCGGGAATCAAACGCATTACGGCAAAACTCGCAAGTTGCGATTCTTTTGAAAACAGCAGCGCAGACCTAAAAGAATTGTGTGGTATCATTATATCAAGTAAGGACACTGAAAGAGTTGCAGAATCTATCGGTGATAAAATTGAGACGATAAACGCGCAAAAGATAGAAACGGTATTTTCAGATATTGAAATATCACAAACCTACGAATCTGTGCCGGTCATGTACATTGAATACGATGGTACCGGCGTACCCATGACAAAACGAGAGCTTGTCGGCAGACAAGGCAAGCAGGACGACGGCTCGGCGAAGACTCGTGAAGCCAAGCTAGGCTGTATTTTCACGCAAACAACAACCGATGACGAGGGGAATCCTGTCCGTGACAGTAACAGTACTACATATTTTGGCGCAATTGAGACAGCTGAGCAATTCGGGAAACGCCTTTACAGTGAAGCTGTTTATCGTGGTGTGGACTATGCCCAAAAAGTCGTTGTTATTGGCGACGGCGCAAAATGGATATGGAATTTGGCAAACGAAAATTTCCCCGTAGCTATCGAAATTGTGGATTTGTTCCACGCCAAAGAGCATGTTTGGGATCTAATAAGACAAACCGTTACAAGTGAAAAACTGCGCTATCATTACAAGAAAAAATGGTATGCTTTACTTGAAAACGGCGACATTACAGGGCTTACTGCAGAGTTTGCTTCAATTAAGGCAATAAACGAAGAACAACAAAAAAATATAGACAGAGAAATCGGTTATTTCAATGAAAATGCAAAGCGTATGCAGTACGCAAAATTTAAGAAACAGCATTTATTTGTTGGCAGCGGAGTCATTGAAGCAGGTTGTAAAAATGTCATTGGGAAACGTCTGAAACAATCTGGTATGCATTGGTCATTACACGGCGCAAATGCCGTTATTGCCTTACGGTGCGCTATTTTGTCCGGTTCTTTTGATGATGAGTTTGAACGGATTACTGCTGTCTAAGTTTGACTCGGAAGTTTGAGAATACATATTTTATAAGGAGAACCCTATGATTAATAAAAGCAGTATAAGACATGCTATTCAAGAATTAGGTATTCAAAACAATTGCGTTTGTGTCCATTCGTCTTTAAAATCTTTTGGTTGCCGTATCGAAGGAGGTGCTGAAACTATTATTTCTGCCTTTTTAGATGAAAAATGTACAGTAATGGTTCCGGCCTTTGACGATGACTGTGAGATTTATCCACCTAAGCATTTGCGCCCGGAACGGAACGGGACAAGTGATTTTTCATATTTTGAAGAAAAACAATATGGAACGCCTAAGACCTTTACCGTCAATAGCAATGATATAACTAAAGACGATATGGGCATTTTACCTTATACTTTAGTTAATATGACAATGCGCAAAAGAGGGTATCATCCCCTTACTTCAATGGCCGCAGTAGGAAACTTTGCGATTGAATTGGTGAACAAACAATCCGCCGAGAATGTTTGGGCTCCATTTAAAAAACTGTGCGAGTTAAATGGATTTGTTTTACTGATGGGAGTTGATCTGTATAGAGCAACAATTATTCATTATGCAGAGCAATTAGCCGGTCGGTCTCCTTTTGTAAGATGGGCCAACAATCAGGAAGGAATACCGTCGATTTGCAATACCGGCGGATGTTCTCATGGTTATGAAAATTTCGCCGATGTATTAAAACCTATTGAAAAGAGCATTTCTCTTGGCAATAGCTTATGGCGATGTTTCTCTGCAAGGGAAATGGTAGATATATCCGTGAAAGCGATTCAAGCTACCCCAAGCATTACGCATTGCTACAACCCCAACTGTGAACGGTGTAATGATGCAGTTCTCGGTGGCCCAATTTGGTCTTAATATCGGTAAAGTTCACAACAGCCAATGAGACAGTTTCAATCTATTGAGTTGCCCACTTTTATGTCGCACACCCTTGACAAGTGTCGTCTTGCGTGATATAGTATAATTAGGGGGAGTGTGATTTAAAAAAATCTAATGGTAAATCCCCTAAAATACAACTTTTTAGGAGGGTACCACTATGAAAAAAACCTTTTTGCAAGAATGGCTATGGTATTCGGATTAACGGCAATCTTAGTTTTAAGTTCAACCGTAGCGGCAAGAGCAAGCACGGACACAGCTTCACCCACAATAGCACAGACAAAGGCTTGGGACGGCATTACACAAACCCTCGGCGGCGTACCTGAGAGCGTCAAAAAAATTGAGTGTGCAGAGGAAGCATATTCTATCTTGGAAAAGACGTTACAGAAGCGGTAAGAATGAAACCCTCGCAGGAAAGCGGCAAACTCTACCAATATCCGGCTTCTATTCTCTGGAACAGCGATAAAACCGTCCTACTGATACATCCGATAATCTTCGACTACAACGATATACTAGAATCCGTGGCAATACCGACTGCCCCCCGCCGTAGACGGAAAGCCAAAGAAGGCGACAATGACGGCAGAGGAAGCGCAGGAGTATATGCTCTCCGCTAAATACGCGGAAGCTGTCAGGACAGAGCTTTACAGGCTTCTGAACGAACACAGGGTTGCAAACGGATTGAAAGAATTGAAAGTCAATGCGGATTTACAAGGATATGCCGATATTCATGCTGAAGAACAAAGAATCAGCTTCGGACATACCCGCCCCGATGGAAGTTCTGCCGGAAGCGGATGGTACAACTCGAAAAATGTTATGAACTCACCACGGTACGCTGAAAATGCCCTAAAAACAGGCGCACTCAATTCCGACCTGATAGATACGGCACTTGGAATATTCACCATATGGAAAGAATCAGCAGGTCACAACCGCCATATGCTGTACAAATTGATTCTTGTGTCACGATTCTTGTGTCACAATGGCTTTCGAAATTGCCCCAAAACTTGATGATAACGGATTTGTCACATCGGGCGCTATCTTCGCTACCGGGTATTAACCGAAAGAAAAGAGAATAAACCACACAACGAAAGGCAGTTAAGCTGAAAGGCTTATCGGCCTCAGATTGTCGACAAACGGCTTTTTGACTAACTCAAAATCAAGAAGCCATTTGATTTTTGTAGCATATTTTCTCTAAAACATCAAAAACTAATGAAAATAGATATAAACGCAAAGGAGTTAGACCCTTCTTCCATAACCTATTTGCCAGTTTCTTTAAATTCATGCACATAAATAAGAGGTTTAATTCCATCCTCACTCTGGATAAACCTCTATGCTTTGCATAACGCATACCATGAAGCTCTTTAGCATCTGCAAAAATCCGTTCTATGGTTTGACTTCTTAACGCATAGAGTTCTTTGCTACCAATGGTATGGCATATATCTTCGGCTTTTTCAAGATATTCCTCCCATACATGACGAGTAACGAGCTTTATATGATTTTTGCTTTCTGTACATTTCTTTAAATACAAACAATCTTTACACTTTTCAGGATTGCTCTTGTATTCCTTATAGCCATCACGATTTGTTGTTGAATAATTCAAGACTTCATTATTTAGGACAGATGTAACAATCATAGTATTCATCATATGCAAACTCTTGTTTTCTAAAAAGCCTTTCTTTGTCATTGGACGTTTATAAGGCATAATAGGAATTTTACCATCAACTATAATCATTTTTGGCAATCGTGGGAGGTTTATATCCGGCATCAACAATCACATTTTTAATTCCCTCATATTGCACTTTGAGTTTGTCATAAAGCAATGGAAAAACCGTTGAATCATGTAGATTTCCGGTAGTTGTTTCAAATCCTAAACAACGTTAGTGGTATAAGCAAAGACTTTCTTATGTTCACCTTTATAGAAAACACCGGAATCGGGGTCGGTTGTGCTTTGCTTGATTTCTTTCTGCTCCGGCTCGCTATTGTCTTCTTTTAACGGCTTTTTCCCATGTTCTTCCCTATCTTTAGCTATTTCTTTCTGTAGCTCCGATTCATAGAACTTCGCCGACTTCTCGACCATCGCTTTTTGATACTTATGATTATTTGCGTTTGCTTTGATGTGTGAACCATCTATAAAGACATTCTCATCGTCAATAAAGCCATGCTTTATGATTTCACTTATTACCCTACCCTCGTAAATATTTGCTCCAATAAGTCGGTGCCTTCAAAACACCTTGCATAGTTTTTACTAAAGGCTATGTTAGACAATTGTATTGATACCAACTTCCCTGCATAGCGGAAGGATTTTACATCAATAATCTTCTTACTTGTGGAACAAATTTAGCCTATGTCAATACCAACATCTAACAGAGCCTTACTAAAAGTTGAGAAGTGTGGTATCTTTTCTGTTAAGCCATAGCCAATATACCATCTGTAAGAAGTATTAACCTCTACTTCTTTTATAGTTTGACGCATAGAGCGGATACCAAAAATGTATTGTATGATATTTAGTTTAATTAAAACTATAAGATCTATGCTTTCTTTGCCGAAAGGCGAATAAAGGTCTACGACTAATTCATATATAAATCTTAAATCTATTGATTTTTCAAGTTTCCTTACCAGGTAGGTCAGATGTTCTTCTGGTACGAGATTATCCAAACTAAGCATTTCAACATGATATTTGTCTATAGGATTCTTAATTCCCATCATAATTTATCACCCTTATTATTATAACATAAAATATGATATGTTGGGGTTTTTGAATAAATATAGCGCATATAACCGCTGTATATGCGCTGAAAATTTAACGGTAATGGCACGATGATAGTAAAGAAAATGCTTATTAAGTACGTTTCTATAATTTATTCCGCTATCTCAAAAGTAAAAGAACAAGGTCTTCTCTTGTCGGTAAAGTTCAAGGATGCGCCATACGACTTTAATTTCAGTTTTGTACCCAGTGCTATTTCGTAATTATACACAGCGGCACCTGCGGCACACCCATACAGAGACGGCGATGTTACGAACTTTTGTGCTCTTAAGGTTGTGCAATGACAAGCTACTTCGGTTTTAATTGTCCCATCCTCATTCAGTTCAACATTGTTCAAATATTGTGTATTATTAAGCAACTTAAGTTTCTCCGCCAAACTCTTTCCGGCATTCTCCAATGCGAACGCTTTAGCTTCTCTATTGCGTTTCCCGCCTATACAGCCACCATTGCATTCCCAATATGATAGACGCTGTTCCTCAGTAAGATTTTCGTCCATTAACCTAACAAATTCAAGTTCGGCTTCATCTTCACTTGTGGCTGTCTGAACAGCATTTTTGAAAATCCTTATCATTTCATCAGATACACTATCTTTCCACGCTTTCTTAAGTTGTTTTGCGAAATCCTTTTTTATTCGCATATTATCATATCCTCTTTCTTGATTTTTGCTTATCCAAGCATCTTTATAGGTATTTTATATCAAAGTGTTTGTGTTTATTTGATATTTTAGGACAAGTTTTCAGAAACCGGAAAAAATAAAGTGTAGCCTATTTTGTCATCATCATTTTCAAATACAGGCATTTCTTTTAGATTCCATTTCAAACCCTGAGCTGCAATATCGTAATCCTTTTGGGCGTTCCAAGTGCTGTAAATGGCGTCGCCGTGATTTTCTATCGGATATCTAGGATAGTTAAAAACAACATATTTAGATTGAGGTACACGAATGATTTCAAATCCGTTCAGTAATTCGGGTGGATAGTCTTCCGCCACCTCCACACCAAAACTGAGTCCGCTGTAATCATCGGACGGAAAATAAGCGCCACCCCCGCTAATGATATCGGAGAGCGTAAAGGCTCGTTTTATAAGGTTGTCTCCGGGAAGATTATAAAATTTACTTGGATGCAGTTTTTCAGTATTTCTGCGCGCAGAAACCCAAATTCTATCAGGCTTCACGATTATCCAGTCATCAACGTTTTCGCGTGTCCGCAAGCCTTCCTCCAAAGCGTTATGGGCTGCTTGATGGATAAACTGACTAATATGCCAATTTTTTCAGCAACTTGCTGCTTTGCTTTCCGATACTCACCGGGATTAAGCGCAAAGGTATCTTTGAATGCTCTCGTGTAGCTTTCCTGTGACTCATACCCATATTTTAGCGCAATATCAATAATAGGATTGTCAGTATACTTTAATTCAAACAAAGATTTCACTAACTTATTCCAGCGTATATACTCACTGACAGTTATTCCGGTTGAGATAGAAAAGATACGATTTAATTGTCTTAATGAGTAATTTATTTCTTTAGCCGCGTCATCGGGAGACACATTGCACTCAATGTTGCTATCAACATAATTCCTTATGGATTCAATAATTTTTTGATATTTGTTCATATTCATCACCTCAAAAACCATTATACGATAAAACAGATATTTTTCTTGATATTTTGAGACAATATTACGTCGATTATATAAATTTTCTCCACTCTCAATGATAGCACATTTTTATTTCAAATTCAAATCCCCAAGAAAAAAGCTGTCGAATAATACAATGTCGACAGCCTGAGGCAATTAAGCTGAAAGGCTTATCTACCTTTTTTCTTTTCCGTTGGTAATGCCTTTCTTTCGGAAAGCAACGAAATATACCAAAAAGGAGGCTCCCATTTTAATGAATAGGAAAAAGATATTCAAACCCATCATGGCTTTCGTCTTGGCGTTTGTGACCTTCCGTATGTTACGCCGGGATGGTATGTGCTGACGGAAACATCACCTGTGCTGGGGTACAGCTTGCCGACGAACTCGACACAGAGGTTTTACCTCGCTCCGAGCGAAAACAGCTATACCTACGACCAAACCCATGAGGATTTATACGTTGATGCCCGAACGAACCCAAACGGCGGCAAACGCGGCATTTGCGGCGACTGCTGCGGGTATTTGTGTTCCGTGCTTTGCGCCGATAACTGCGGTAATCCGGGCGGTTGTTTCGGCAAACTCCTTCGGTAAATGCCCCCTTGCAAACACTCGTCGCTCAACACCGCATACGCGAACATTTCTGGTTTATGTCCGTTGGCGTAATACCCAACGCGTTGTTAAAGTCATCGAACTTGTCCGGCAGAGTATTTATATCGTGTGTCAGCGATAAATGCAAAGCGTGCCCCAACTCGTGAGCGAAGATAAACACCCGGTCGTAAACGGAAACCTCATGCGGGTGGAGTACAAATATTACAGCCGCGTGTTCGGGGCTGGACGGCACACCGCACTCCGAGTTATGTACGATGTGAGAGTTGTTTATCCGCATAATACGGAGCGGAGCCTGCGGTGCTATAAGGCTGATGATTTTGAATTTTCTTTTCGCAGCTTCAAGCACAGCTTCAATCTCGTCCGGTGTTACAGCGTCCTCAATCAGAGATGAAAATTCATCACAGCGGGCAATGAATTTTTTCAAACCGTTGATTGTTTGCTCAGAAGTTCCACCCAACGGGATACTCATAGACAACATCATTATCGCCGCTTTTTCGGGGGGGGCTTAGGATTTCGTTCCGTTCAGAACTGCGCGGGGCAGTTGCGTATGACTCCACCAAATTTTTCAGAGAGTCAGTCAAATGATGGCACAAATCCCAAACGAGCATACCGTTATATACGCCGCAGACTTCATTGGTTACTGCAATAAACCTCGACACCGCCGCTTTTAATTCCTCAAATCAATACAGCGAGGTGTCCGAGTTCACAGGCTGTATAAAGTGTTCTGCGTATCAAGGCGCTGCCTATACCTTCACGTTACAGGGCCGAACGTGAGCGTTTCCCATTCGCCGCCATCGTCGTTTATGACTTTGCTCCGTGTGTACATGATGTTCCCAACGATTTTCCCGTTAAGTTCGGCGACATAATTGAGTTCCGGCACGAACACGTCGCAACCCCGCAGCTTATGAGTGAGTAACGCCTCCATTCCGTCGTCGTCCGCTCCGGTGGGTGGAGCTTCGCAAAAACGCCCGGTATGTGACTTGCTCCACGGTTTTCCAATCTGCTTTACTCTCTAAACGGAGAGTTGCCCTGCTATAACCTTCAATGCTTTGCCTGACAGCTTGATTAATTTCTTCGTCCATTTTTTCTACTTTTCGTTCATCAATGCGCCTTAAAAAATCCACAAACTCTGCTTTTGGAACGGCAAGCGTCAACTCATAATACGCCGACTTGCCATCAAACGGATAGTATGGAAATAGGATAATCTTCTGGCAACCGTCAAGCGACAACATCTCGGCAATATCCTCCGGCTTCATGCCGTCCGCTCTCGTGAACGCTTTGAGGTTCGGAAAATAAATCAAATCATGTTGCGGTAACACTCCGATGCTTCAAATGTCTCAGCGGCGAACAGCATAGCCATATCACGCAGAACGGGTGGGAATCATCGTTATAAATCCCCCAATTTTTTAATACTTCTTCTTCATCGACGAAAAAATATAAATGGTTGCCATTGTTGCTCTTGCAGATAAAATCGTAGAAAGGCTTGCCCCCACAGCTTGAAAAATCGCCGATAATAGCGAGTCTAAAACTGTCTTTGGGCAAGCTCGTTTGTTAAACGCGAAGATAATTCAAAGAGATTATCCTCAAATGCTTCTTTATAAACGGCAATTTTGCGGCAGCCATGAACCTGTTCAATATGGTTTGCATAACCAAGAACAATATTTGCGTCATCAAAAATCTGTACATCGTAATTTTAGACAGCGACTTTGCCGCCTTGAGTGCTAACCGCTCTTAATTTATACGGGCTTTTATCCGCTTCTTCTTTGAGTCTTGTGACTTCAAGCATTTTCATTGAAGTAGTCATTAAAAACCTTATCGGGTTTCTTTCGGTCATATTCAAATACAGAATGCCATTCATAGGGATCGAACCTGACCAATGCGCGGTACTCGTCCACGAGCAGCGGACGCTTGACGAGCATACCGTCTGTGGCGAGAAGTCTTAAACAGCCGCCCTCGCTCATGGACAGCAGCTTGTCTTTCCGATCCAGCGAATTATAAAGCTGATCGCTTGTGTTGAAGAACTTTTTGACAGGCAACTCACTCAATGCGAGCCAGTTTTTCAACTCGTCATAACTTGGATTTTCCACCTTTATATTGCGCGTGGTAACTGTCTAACAGGGCTTTTGCCTTTTGACAGGTCGAGCATTTAGGGTATATAAAGGTCAGCATCGTTCAACCCTCCGCTTGCTGTTTTATGTTTTCATCATCGTCTAACGGCACGGCGTCCATAATATCGCCGAAATTACAAGACAGAACCTCGCATATTTTTAGAAGAACGTCCGTATTGACATTTTCATTCTTCGCGACTTTTGCAATCGTGGAGGAGCTCACGCCCATCAATCGCCGTAACTCCTGCCGCGTCATATCCTTTTCAATTAACAGATGCCACAGCTTCTTATATGTCACTTTTAGTTTCATGGGAATTATCGTTCACCTCACCGCAGATTTCGCTCCAAATTAGCTATTAAAGATATTGTATCACAGACAATTCGATTTATCAATGCTATTTTTGATTTCGCGAAACGTATTGCGAAACTATGTTATCTGTCAAATGTTCTCTTAATTACCTTGTCGTCTTAACAACTTCATAATAAGTCTATGGTAGAATAAAAACGAGGTGGTTTTATGGCGCAGATACTAATTGTAGAAGATGATAAGCCAATAAATACTCTAATAAAAAAGAATCTTGAGCTTGTCGGACATAAATGCGTTTCTGTTTTTGACGGGGAATCTGTTTTTGATGAAATAGAAAAACAAGTCTTTGACCTGATTTTGCTTGACATTATGCTGCCTAAACTGGATGGATTTCAAGTGATTCAAGAGTTAAAGGATATTCCGGTTATCTTTCTGACGGCTCGCGGAGCGGTGGAAGACCGAATTAAAGGTTTGAAACTTGGAGCGGACGATTATATTGTAAAGCCCTTTGATATGATGGAACTGCAAGCGAGAGTGGAGTCTGTTCTGCGCCGAACTCAAAAAGCAGACAAGCTGTTTTGCTTGGGCAATGTGGAAGTGGATTTATCCGGCAGACAGGTGTATTTCAAAGATGAGCTTGTGGATTTCGCGCCGCAGGAGTTTTCACTCATCGAAACACTGATTAAAAATCGCAATATCGCTCTATCGCGGGATAAATTGCTTGAGATTGCTTGGGGTTATGATTTCGGCGGCGACACAAGAACGGTAGATGTACATATCCATAATATCCGCAAAAAGCTGTCATGGGAGGACACAATTAAAACGGTCTATAAGCTGGGGTATCGGCTGGAGGTGAAAAGGATGAAGCTTAAAACATTTCTGGCTACTTATTTGCTGTTCCTTTTTATTCTCTTTTCAAGTCTCGGCATTGTTTCAGTTTATATGACGAATAGCCAACTGAGTATGTTGAAGAAAAAGGCGTAATGGAGTATCAGACAATCGCGGCGTCCCTTGCTAAAGACATCGCTGTTATATACGGAAGAAACAATAATATTTCCGAAGATGTAAACACGCTTATAAAAGGTTACGCGAAATATTATGAGAAAAACAACATTTACATTGAACTGACAGACTTATCGTTAATGGCACAGGAAAACGAATAGTAACGAGGTTTCCTTAATAAGCCGCGAGCAAGAACATTTTATCTTTGTCACAGGAATGCTGTCCGAGCCTTTTCAATATTATCGGCTGGATTATTATTACAATATTTCTCAAAGCATAGAGGATATGCGAAGTATTCAAAACGTCCTGTTGCTTATTTGCATTGCGTTCTCCGTAATTACGGCGGCTGCGCTGTATTTAATTCTGTCCGGCATTTTCAGACCGCTTGGTATTGTCGCCAGAACTTCGAGGAAAATTGCGAACGGATACTACAACGAAAGAATCAATATAAAAAAAATGGCTTTCCGCAATGGCGGGAGATTTTAACCGGATGGCGGAGGAAATAGAAAGACAAATCGGGTTTTTGGAGGAAGAAGCTATACAGAAACAGCAATTCGTAGACAATTTCGCCCATGAGATTGCCGGATGGCGGAGGAAATAGCTCACGTCAATTTACGGCTACGCGGAATATATGCAAAAGGCGTCCTTAGATGAAGAAGAAATCATTGAGTCGGCGGGGTTTATTATGGATGAAGCAAACCATATGAAAAAATCGCCAACTCGCTGCTTGAGCTTGCGACGCTGCGCCAATATTCACCGGCTAAAACTGAAATTTCGATTCCGCGATTGTTTGAAGATATAAGCCAAACGATGAAAAAAAAACTGCACGAACGTAATGTTCAGCTTATTTGCCACAGCAACGCCGACGTTTTGGAAGGTCAAGAGGATTTGATTAAAAGCCTGCTGTTGAATTTGTGTTTTAACGCGCTCAAAGCCTGTTCACCGAATAACGGCGTTATTTATTTGGACGCGATGAAACAAGGGGAAAACACGGTATTGTCCGTAACCGATAATGGCTGCGGTATCCCGGAGGAAAGCATTTCAAAAGTAACGGAGCCTTTTTACCGCGTGGATAAAGCCCGAAGCCGTGAAGCCGGCGGCGCGGGGCTTGGCCTTGCCCTGTGTAAACAAATTGCCGAGGTGCACGGAGCGAAAATGACTGTTGAATCGTTAGCAGGGCATAGGAACAGTAATAAAAATAATATTTACAAGTTCATAATAACTCAATAATAACTTCATAAAAAGTCTGCTTTATCCTAATACTCGTGAGGCCCACAAATACAAAATCAAAACAGGAGGCAAACAATCATGAGAAAAAACAAAGGCAACGGATTTATTAAGGTGGCTATGGCGTCGGTCTTATCCATCGGGCTGTTCAGCGCGGCGTTTATGGGCGTCAACAGTATGGCTTTTGCGGCGGCAAGCAATAAAGCAGAACCCATACCGCCTGTCGCGGCATCCGCGAGCATCCCGACACCTGAAAGCGTACCGCCGGAGGACTACCAAAAAGCCTTCGCTGACGGTTTATGAAGACTTCAACGAAGGATATACAAATTATCAAAAAAAGCGCAAACGCGCTTTCCCCGGAAGAAGCCGCCGAGCTTGGCGCACAGTACATCTGGGAAATGTTTGGGGAGAATAGACGGTAAAACCGTTGAGATGTTTTATTCCGGGTCATCCGTCCAGCACAAGAGCATATTGGCACGGCACAGTCGCAAATTCAAAGGAAGACCTGAAAATACCGGAAACATATGAAGTCTATCCTGCCGAGGAAGGCGCTACGATGGCGGCTACCAATATAGTGAATAAAGCGTTGTACCATTTTTCCATCGACGCGGTGACCGGCGAGAGAGTTTCCATTAACCCTCTTCTTAATATTCCTGAACCGGAAGATTTGGGCGAAGGGAAAACCTATACGCTGTCTCCCGTGCAGATGGAAGCCATGCAGTACAAAGCTCCGGCAAACGTGGATGAATACGCCGAAGTAGCACGGGAATTTGCTGGGAAGCACTTCAATCACTCGAAAGTAGTAAGCGTTGACTTTGCCAGAATAAGCCTCAACAATGGCGATCGCGCCGCAAGCATTCAGGCTGCTAAAGCATACCGAGAGGCATATCAAGCGGGAAAAGATAAGCCCTTTACTTTTACGCTGTATGAAAAAGGAAGAGGAATCACCTTCAATGTGACGGACGATACCGGGCGCGTCGCCAATATAAGCATCGACATGGATACGAAACAGGTAATATATCTGGATACCACGGGCAGCGATTTTATACCCGGCTTCAACGCTGACGCTCCGGGCGCTGTTGGTTAATATCCTTTGTTATAGGATACGCCAAGACAACCGTAACGGATATTTTGAACGTGTATGGTTTATCCAAAGGCGTATTCTACTACTACTTCAAATCCAAACAAGAAGTCTTGGACGCTATTATTCAACGTATCGTTGGCGTCGAGGTTGAGGGTGCGAAACGAATTGCGGCAAACCCCGACATGACGCCGCCGCAAAAACTATGTGCGATTTTGATAGGGCAAGGACAGACAGAGGAACACACAAATGAAAAAGCAGACATGATTGATCAGTTTCATATTGCGGAAAATGCCGAGATGCACCAAAAAAGTCTTGTTCAGACCGTAAAGCACCTTGCGCCTGTGATTACCGAAATTATCTATCAAGAAAAAGAGAATCAAATTTTCAAGACCGATTACCCGCAGGAAACAGTTGAAATGTTTATAGCGGCAGGTCAGTTTATATTCGACCGAGGCTTATTCAAATGGAGCGAAGATGAACTTGCTAGGCGGGCGATGGCTTTTGTGGAAATGATGGAAAAAACGTTGGGCGTCCCGCCGGGATACTTTGATGATGTTCAAAAGGTATTCACGTAAAACGAAAAGGCACAGGCGTTATTCATATAATGGTGTATTGATTACAATAACACACAAAGGGGTGGGAGAATTTGGGATATAAAGAAACAAATCTGTTTTTTCTGCAAGAAGATTGTATCAACTCCTACGGACAGGATAAAGGCACTAAAATTTTTATTAAATCAGAAGAACTGTTAAATTCAATGCTTATTAACGCGATTTTCGAGATAATGATAGCACAAAGTACCATATAAGTAAAAATATGCTTCCTGCAATATCATTTTACAAAGCGTTGTAGGATAGTGGGTTTTCAAATGAAGAAGCCTATAATTTCACCTTAATAGATACACAAAAGTGGGCACAAATCAAAAGGAAAAAGAATCAAGGATTAGTTAAGAAAGACAATCGGCGCTCCCACAAGAAAATAAGGAAATAAAACCAGATTAAGCAAGACCGCGACAACACCGACTTTCAAAATGAATTTCTGTTTTATGACATGAGCGAAACCCTCTTTCACATCTTTGGCGATGGTCGGTACGATGTGTTCAGATTGTTCTCTCTTAACAAACGGTATCTTAATGAATATTTCCATCACAGCAAACAGAAAGAAAGCCACACAGCTAAATACAATAACGCTTTGTACGCCCATTATTCCGTATAATATGCCGCCCAATATCGGAGCCGCGACGGCAGACAACGCCTGTACCGCCTGCACGATACCGTTGCACCCTCCAGTTTATCTTCCGCGATAAGTAGAGGTATACTGGCAGTTACAGCGTGGGCATACAGAGAACTTACAATAGAAAGAAGCACCATGACAACGCCGATCATTAGAACGGAGGTATTTTCTGCGCCCATGAGTATTATCAAGGCACAGTACCATCGAACTGCTTGTAAAATCGAAAATAACCATTAAGGTTACGCCGGTTAAATCTGTCCGCGATTGCTCCGCCCAAAGGAGCGAGAAGAAGCGGAATGTTGGATATGGCATACAGCGTAGCAAACAGGGATTCGCTTCCGGTCGTATCCAAAACGTACAGTGACAGCGCGAACCTCAGCAACGCCGAGCCTAAAATTGAAATGATCTGCCCAAGCACCATCAGATTAAAGTTTTTGGGCAATTGGGTGAAAGCGTTTGTAGTTTTTTCTTGCATACTTATACACTCTCTTTATTGATAAAAAAGACGAAATTTATTTGCTCTTTGCTTACTTCATTTTCGGACACTATTGAGAAGATAATGATTCTATCTGTGAAATCATAAAAAATTCCATGAGCAACGGTTTAATGCTTACTATATTTGATTTGTGATGTCTTTTACAACTTCGTCAACGGGGATAACTTTTGCAAATCTCTTGTTTCATATCTTCTGCTCATAATATCTAACCAATGACTCACCAGAAAGCAAATCATTGTCATATGTGGTGGTTGTATTTTGAGGAATGATTAAGTTATAGCCATATTCAAAAGCTGTTTTGCATGTAGTATCTATGCAATATTTAGTCTGCATACTGACAAGAATAATAGTTGTTATATTTTTACTATCAAGATATTCCTGTAAACCCGTCCCTTTGAATGCACTATTGAACTTTTTATCGAAAATCTTATCAGAGGGTTTTGGTGTGATGTCTTGATATAGTTCCCATCCTCTTGTATTTTTTTCACGCTCATCGCTAATACCGCCATCGTGTCGAATATAAACGATTTCAATATTTTCTCGTCTTGTTGCTTCAATGAGTTCCCGAATGTTTTTAATTACATTTAGCTCATTAAATGGATGATTTTCAACAAGAGCAGTCTGTACATCAACTACGAGCAACCCTATAAATCCCCTCTTGCACCACCTAGTTAGAATTTACCGCTTTATTTGATTATCGAAAATTATTTACAGTTAATAATTCTACTGTTAATTATTACCATCACCTTTATGTAAATATCTTTTTAACATCATCAAAGTATCCAGACGGGACACCCAAAGTCTTTTCCATCATTTCCACATAAGCCACGGCGCGGCGGGCAAGTTCTTCCTCGCTCCATTTGAATAAGCCTCGGTCGAATATAAACTGACCTGCCGCTATGAACATCTCAACTATTTCCTGCGGATAATCAACCTTAAAGGTTTGATTCTCTTTTCCTTGATAGATAATTTCTGTAATCAAAGGCGCAAGGTACTTCATGGTCTGAACAAGACTTTTTTGGTGCATCTCGGCATTTTCCGCAATATGAAACTGATCAATCATGTCTGCTTTTTCATTTGTGTGTTCCTCTGTCTGCTCTTGTCCCATTAAAATCGCACATAGTTTTTGCGGCGGCGTCATGTCGGGGTTTACTACAATTCGCTTTGCATTGGCAACCTCGGCGTCAACAATACGTTGAATAATAGCATCCATGATTTCTTCTTTGGATTTGAAATAATAGTAGAATATGCCTTTGGATAAACCATACACGTTCAAAATATCTGTCACGGTCGTCTTGGCGTATCCCTTTTCGATGAACAATTTTTGTGCCGCGTCCAGTAGCTCACTTTTTCCTAACTTCCGGCTCTTTATATCGCCGCATTTTCTTAACACCTCAATATAAACCACCGGTCAGTTTATATATAGAATACAGTTATGAGGAAAGCAATGTCAAGAGGGTAATAGATATTTTTCTTGAGATGGATTTAGTATTTTATATGTATCTCGTATCAGTTATCTATTCGTATGCTCGAAACAATAGGAGTTGTACAATGATATAGAGTGATTCTATTATTTGATTGCCGTGCCTTTGGACGAGCCATAAAGAAGCGTGTATCAAATCTGATCTGACACCCACCGAAGTAGAGGAAAGATACAACATTGATACCCAGTATCTGTTGGAGATTGAAAACAAAGGGCAGCACATGAGTCTACAAATCTTTTATGAGTTAGCTACGATTTTCTCTTTCTCCGTGGATCAGTTCTTCTTTCCCGAAATCGAACCCAAGAAAAATTCGCAACGCAAGTGGCTTAATAATCTGCTTGATACGTTCGACAACCGGAAAATGGCTACTGTTGAAACAACTATACAGGGCATACATAATTCGCAGGGCATGGGGGATGATTGAATCCACTCAATGAATCCCGGTACATTGCTTATCCCGTCTAAATAAAATATATTCGCCGGGTATGCCGTACTCGGTTAACTTGCTTTGCCATTCGTCGCCGCTTTGCATTAAGTGCCCCTTCAGAGTAAATGCTCCGCGCCCTTGTTCTGCGACGTAAGTGCCGAACCTTTCAAAGTCAATGCCGCCTTTCCATTTCTCCGGCATCAGACACAAGCCGGTATCGTAAACATAGTACCGTCCAAGCTCCGTTAAATCCTTTATCCCGGTTCTGAGAACCCATCCTCAAAAACGCCTAAGCAACGTAGCGATATGAGAAATCATAAACATATTCTGAGCCGACACGCATGAAATCTCGTAATCTTTAGAGAGCCTGCGGGAGTGGCACGCCCAACCAAAGGTTCGTTCCACTATCCAGCGAATGGGTAATACCGCCCACCCCTTGGGCATAATTTTTTCGATAATGTCAACAGGGATACCCATTATTTTTAGGGCATTTACGAAAGTCTTGCGATAACCTGCGTCAGCGGTACAACCCTTGATAGATGGATATTTTGCAAAAGCGGTCTTAAAAAACTTCCTCACCTGCCACAGTATCGTGGATATTTGCCGCATGAACTTTTACAGCAAGAAGATTGCCCATGGTATCTGTCACGGTATGACGTTTTCTGCCCTTTATCTTCTTGCCGCCATCAAAACCTCTTTCATCAGACGCATACATGGTTTTCACGCTTTGCGAATCTATAATGGCGTAGGAAGGCGCAGGTTTACGCCCTGCTTTTTTCCTGATTTTTTTTAACGAGGGCAGACATGATTTTTTCCCATAGCCCTGATTGCTTGGCTCGATGGTAAAATGACGAAACAGTTTTGTATGGCCGAAAGTCTTTAGGCAAGAGCGCCCATTGGCAGCCTGTTTTATTGAGATATAAAACAGCATTGATAAGTTCGCGTTTACTGTGCTTTACAAAGTGCTTGCCGCGTTTTTCCTTCCCTACAATTTCTCTCACTATCGCCCATTGTTTATCCGTTAAATCTGTGCTGTATCTCATCTAATATCATCTCCAATGACTATCATTGAGATATTATAGCATAGTCCGGTGTTAGTTGTAATTTATTGAGGATGGGTTCTGAATAGAAAACAGTCAGTGTCGTATGTGTAGTCAATTAACTGCTCCACAGTGGTAAACCGAAACAAGTTGTGCATGATGGATTCCAGCGCGTCGAGTTCTTTGCAATCCATAACTTGCCAACCGCGCCGCCAAATAATCCACATGGTCAAGGTCGGCGTTCATCAATATATCTGCCGGAAGCACAGTCACATCCGTTTTATATTTGATAACGGTTATGTCATTAGCATCCGGCGCTCCGATCTCCCACATAACCTTTGAAAATCATCCCCGCTTGCCGGAAGTATCAGCCACACTCCCGCGCCGCCCTTTTGTATAGTACCGTCCATGCCGTTCGCTCCATATAATAAAATTAAATAAGCCGATGACTGTGGATGTACCCACAAATCATCGGCTCTGCGTCATAGCGTCTGGCTCACCGATTATTATACATTATTCATTGCATGTGTTCAATCGTTTATTCATTCCCGATGGTTTTTCCGAATAAACAGAATCGAAAAGGTTATTGAAGGTCATCGCATTGGTAAGCTTCATGAAGCAATCGGTATTTATCATTTTCCAAACCGATGGTTACTTCGAGTATCTTGGGGCTATTTGAATCTGTAGTCAAACTTTTTTCAGAAAACAAATCCGGCTCACTCTGTTTTTTTCTTCATTCAACTGTTCTAACATAGTTTTTGATTCTTTGCTTATTGATATAGAACAACCTAATTTATCTTTTGAAGTCTTTGCATCTGCAATGCTTGCACCGCTAGATACTTTAGCGCTGCAAAACTTTCCTGCGATATTACTGCACCCAAATAAGTCTAAATACCGCAAATTTGCCATGTTTTACATTCATGTTTTAACCTCCAGTATAAATTTTACATATAATACTTGTTGGCATATTTCAAACAGTATTCCTGCAAGATTATTTTATATATTGACTTATCGGATAGAAAAGAAGAAAAATAAATCTCTATGGCGCGAACGACGCTTTTTTTGCTGTGAAATACTTATTGCTTTTTAATATTCGTAAATTCGCCGAATTTAAAGGCGTATGACCACCATACTAAACAATCACAACTTCCGCAAATAAAGCGGCGGCGGTCATTTTGCATGACTGCCGCTTTCTCGGTCTTATCATCCGCACTATCTTCTTGTGTCGGTACTATTTTCAATAGCTCTAAAACAATCGGGTTTGAGTTTATATAAATTTCTTCGGGATCTTTTTTGCGCTTCCTGTAAAAGCGTAATGACGTTTGTTACGGAATTGAATAATCTGAAATACATTTTTTCATAGTCAGACATTTAATCACTCCTTTTAATGTCATTAGTACGCCTATTGTTTTTCAATCTAAATGATACAAAATTCGTGCCCTTATGTGCGCCCATAATGAATTGTAAACGCCGTGCCGCCGTCGCGCCCGTGGTTATACTGCTATAACGCGCGCCGATTGCTTTACCATGTACATATTTTGGGCCATAAAGGTGTTTTGTTGTATGTTTCGGCATTGACCGTTACCTTGTCGCATAGTTTTGTCAAGCGCTGAAACGCCTTGTCATAACTGCTCCAAGCCCTTTACAGGCAAGTATTGGGCTTGGACGGGTTACTTCATAGCCTGTTTTGGGTAACAATGACGCCCCTCTCTTTGAGATACTACGCTTTGCACTAACAAATTTGCCCGACTCATAAGGCGGAGCATCTATCCCTGAAAATGCCACTAACGCACTTCCACTATGAAATCTCCTAACCAAGTACATCTCCAACGCCCTGCATAGCACGAACAACACTATACTCCGGCAAAACAGTTGTCATTTTCTGCATTTGTGTTAAATTTGTGTTAATATGGCATATAGAGTCTTATTCATTTCATGTAGGATTCTTACAGCTTCCAATGTTAGCATTTTAGTCGATGGATTGTTGGAAGATAAGGTTAGGATACTTGTGTCAGACATTTGGTAGATTAATTTTGCCTTTGACTTGCTCGCATGGTATCCTTTTTCTTTTGCCCAACGGCAATAATCTTCAAGAAATTTACTCTCTCCTATATGTAAAATATTCTCATAATGCCAATATTCCTCTACAAAATCAAGTAACTTATCCTTTGTTGGAATATCCGACCGATTCTGTAAGAATTGCTTAATACCGGGCATCACACGGTCAAGTATATTCGTAAGCGATAGCGTACCTTCTACTTTAATTTTAATATAGTGGGAATACTGCCTGCCAAGCATTCTCAATTCATCATAGGCCGATTCAATGGGCTGATATTTCTCCAACTTAAACCAGTTATCAACGCCATAGTTGGATATTTTTATCGAGTCCAACTTGTCAGTTTTTCCTTTGCGTATCGCTGTTGTAGTATATTTTTTCATAATCAACGGATTAATCACACTTACTCTCCTAATGAAAGGATTCATTCCGTAAGATTTAATAACTCCTTGTGCGTATGTTTAATTTCATAAGGAGCTGCTATCATTTCTCCACATGATTGAAGAATATAAACCATACTTTTTTCTTTTGAAATATCAATACCCACGCTTATCATGGCGGACCTCCTGAATAAGTTTTGTAATCGTTTTCCATCTACACTTATTGCTATTCATTTTGGCTCGTTACACGAAAGCCCATATGGGTTTCAACCCGCTTAATCGAATGTTTACAACAAGAGATGGCTGACAATTTTTATGACCGATGCGTAGGAACGCCAGGCCAATCACTCTCTTTATTCTAATGAAATAAGTGTAAGTTAGGGTACCAAAAATAGGACTAAATCAGCGAAACCCTTGAAATCAAAGGCTTTTCTAATTTAGTCCTATTATATCAGTGGCGTGGTCTGATGTTGATTTTCAGAATGGGCTTATAACAGTTTCAAGGCAATGGAAGAAACTCAAAGATAATACCTATTTGCTTGGGACGCTCAAAAGCAAGAATAGTTATAGAACAATCCCTTTGCCATCAAATATCCGAAAAGGCTTCCCTATAGGTAAAAACTGGCGCCCAAAATGATTATTGATCACATTTGCCCCGCCTCCATAAAAGGATAAAATAGAGATAACTAATTCAGCAATGGCGGCAAGCATATGAAAACCTTCATGCATAGGTCCTTCGGTAATAAAGACACTGACCGACAGGCCAATAAATAGCAAATCAATAAATACGAATATGAAAAAAAGAACTTTGTTGGTTTCCATTGAACCAATGGTTAAGAAAAGAGTTATCACCAAATAACCAACAAAAGCAAATCCCATTTGGTTTGCGTCAACACCGCCCTGTAATGCTGAACCAAGGACCCCCATATTGATCAACCAGGATAATGCCATGCCCAACCAAAATAATCCGTATGCACAAAAAGCTGTTCCGCCAAAAACATTTAATTTTTTGTAATCTAAAATTCCGGCGATTAACTGAGCTAACGCACCTAAAAAGATTGCCCAGGGAATGATATACGATTGCCCTGAAGTAATTCCAAGTTTTTGGCTGGATGCTACCAGCGTGACCATCGCAAGACCGAATAATCCAAGAGCTGAAGGATCTGCGTGCTTACTTTCCGACATTTCAAAACCCCCAAAAAGTTATTTGAACAAACTTAGAAAATATTACCACATTTTTTACATTTATGCAAGGGCCTAGATACCCTTATGACAGGTTGTGTCATCGAATAAATCAATTCTTGCAGTTTGATTATTGAAGCCCTTGATGAATGACATAATCCAACATACTTTTAGAAAAACCTGCGTTTTCCAATGCTTGAATAGCCTGTTCGGGATACTGTTTTACCAATATGCGTTTGTTGCTAGGAAACAGCCGTCGCCTTGTATATTCGCTGACAAAAATTTGAAGGGCTTCGGTTAGGTATTTATAATCAAAAACTTTCAAAACCTGCCCTGCTTTTTCAAAGACTGCGGATGGAACGCCTGCATGAAGCGCAACTGCTGTCCCAGGAACACAAAGGAATGATAACTCCTGCGACTTATGCGGAATGATTTTACCCCATGGTTGCAGGGGGTCGGCAGCACAAAGCCAAATAATTTCGTCCCGCGGCTGTTCCATCGCCAGAACTGCGCTGTCAAAATCTTCTGTACGGATAAATTGAGCGCCAGATAAGCCTTCAATAAAGTAGCCTCGACGGACTTTCCCCGTGTATTCCCAAACTCGGATTATTTCTAGTACTTCCGTCCACGAAAGCCCCTGTGTGGCGGCTGTTTCACGGCAAAGAAGAATAAAGCGGTCAAATACTTTGTCTATTTTTTGTTCGATAGAGCTTTCCTTTGTAGGACGGATTAATTCCCAGCGTCCGTTTGTAACTGTAATCATTTTGGCTTTTGCCCGCTGCCGCATAGCCGCTTTTTCCATTTTGTCGCGCTCTAGCCATTGCCGTACAGGTATAAAGCTGTCTGCACGGACAATGCCGTTTTCCATAAGCGACAGAAGAGCAGAGTAGGGGGAGTTTCCGGATAGGATTGGAGAAAGGCTTTGCGCAAAGCTTGCCCCTCGTTTACACAAAGTATCATAGATCAGTTTTTCATCCCCTTCAAGTGGTAGCTCACATTCAGTCATATCTGCATCCCAATCGGCGTCTTCGTTTAAGGTAAAATGAAGCCTTGGCTGCCCGTTTTCCTTTGAGATATTCCAGACAAACCTGCCTTGGGAAAGCAGCGCGTCAAGAAGATTTGGACGATAATTGGTAACTCGCGCTGGCAACAGCATACTTTCCCACAGGCCTGGGGAAAACCCTGTACCCATTAAAGATTTTAACGCTGTTTCCAGCTGTTCTTCAGGAGGAGCAGCCACTTTGAGCCGTTCTATCAGCATTGCCGCGTATCGTTCCGCCGGCAGGGTTTTGATCTGTTTACGGAGCCTTGCAACCGTTTCCCGGCGTGCCCTTTCAAAGAGCTCTGCATGATAAAACATTCCGTTATCTTCGATTGCAGCGTTTTCTTCGCACAAAGCTTTCAGTGTAAGCGTTGTTTCCTCCTCTGTAAGGAAATAGCGTTCCGCAAGTTTATCAATGGTTTGAGCGCCTCGGTAACGCAGGCATCTTCTGATAATGCGCTTTCTGGCTTTCTGGTCTTTTTCGGTTAACCCTGCTTCATATTCTCCGTTATGCTCGGCAGCTATCCATAAGCCGGGTTCTATATATAGCGCCCGACCTCCGCGCGCAAGGCTGTCCAGCCAGGTTATTGGCACATCCAGCTCGCCCGCCACCAAATCACCTTCAATCATCAACAAGGAATGAAGTTGTTTTTCGTTTTCAGGCAAACGATAGCGTTCGGAAACCTTAGCAAGCTGTTCCGGCGCCGGCGGCATCAACGCTTCTTTTAAGGCATCATTTACAACTTTGTAAGTTTTTGACGGCGTTGGGGTATACGAATAAAGCAGATCGCTTTCCGCCTGCCTTCTAAGCGACAGCGACATAGGAGAAGCTTTGTCATGCCGGATTTCTCGGACTTGTATTGCGCCGGAGCGGATTGACCGCAGAACAAACTCAACACCCTTGATATCCCAATAATCCTCCAGACATTCCCTTTTTGTCTCACGAATAAGGGGGTGGTCTTCAAACCCGATTACCGCTTCAAGCATTTCTGCGCCTCGTAAGCGTTGTACCCAGAGGTTGCCTTCCGGCTTTTTTCACGCCCATCAGCAGCGCACGGGCGGCATTATAGCGGAAATTAATATTAAACAATGGGGTGGAGGGCAACAAGGTTTCCAGAGTTTTCAGAGCAGTATCGGGATCGACGGTATATAATAACCGATCAGGTAGTGCATGTCCCGCATACGGTACAAGCATAAAGCCATCGTCATCCTCGAAGCAACCGATATCTAATAAACCAGTCATCTGCTTTGCGGATTCGTGTATGAGCAGGCACAGAGGCGTGTTAACCTGACGTCCAAACATGGAATGCACCATCATTTGATGATCGCCGGCTTCATCGGGAAAGTGTTCTACAATAATAACTCGGTCGTTTGGCAAAACCCCTGTAGATTCGATTTGTCCTGACAGAAAATCCTGCGCGCCGAAACCTGCCTGTTTATCAAGACCAAGTGACAGCAATGCGTCAAACAACCTTCCGCTGTTTCTGTGCTTCCTCAAGTTCCCGCATAATCACGCCGAATGCGAAACTGGTCTGTAATGTTCTGCCAATGGATCAGCCTTATAAAACGGAGGCTGAGCGCCTTCTGAATTTGTCTGTGAAACAACCACCTTATC
Organism: Holotrichia oblita; assembly: GCA_023690525.1. Taxonomy (NCBI): domain Eukaryota; kingdom Metazoa; phylum Arthropoda; class Insecta; order Coleoptera; family Scarabaeidae; genus Holotrichia; species Holotrichia oblita. The sequence continues at coordinate 3,566 of JALQSN010000096.1, read as the reverse complement.
CTTTTGTATGCTTTTGAATTTCCACGCAAAGGAACCCAGTAAAAACTTATAACCCACACGCTGTTCAAAAACAAATTCCTCGTCAAGTTCGCCAAGCTTTGCCCCGTTTTCCGCGTATACGGGAAACAGGCCCCTGTCCGGGATTGTTCCGCCGGTAGAAACCGCAAGCATACGGCTGTAGGCGTCGCCTTCCACTCGTTCATGGATACGGTCATAAAGTATCCGCGGTCGAACCGGAATATCCCGCTCGTGTTCATAATCTCCCGCAAGCATACAAAGGATCGATTCTACATCAGCTTTTGTTACCTCTTTAAAGGGATAAGCCCGTGGGAGAATACGCATAACTTCATCCACATTGTAGCCATCTCCTACAGCCATAGATACAAGATGCTGCGCCAAAACGTCGAAGCAGAGCCTTGGTGGACGAGAATGTTCGATTCCTCCTTCTGTGGCAACCTTGGAGACTAATCCGCAATAAAGCCCTTCGGACGAAGTTTTGGGGAAAATATACATAACGCTGATCCTGCCAGGATTATGCCCTGCACGGCCTAGACGCTGCATGGTGCTGGATACTTCTGGGACAGCCTACTTGTAAAACTTGGTCAATTTCCCCGACATCAATGCCAAGTTCCATGGACGAGGTTGCGCAGAGCAATCTTAATTCGCCGTTTTTGAGGTTTTTTTCTGTTATTTGACGCTGTTCCTTTGATACGCTGCCGTGATGGGTACAGGCAAAGCCTTCACCTGCGATCTGGTTGACATAATACGCAAGCTTTTCCGCAAACAAACGCCCGTCACAAAAAGCAATTACGCTGCGGGCGCCTTCACAATGGTCATAAACCGCACGTGCAATATCCGGCCATATACTGCCCTGAGGGAAGCCGCCTGTTTGAGAAAGAGGGACTTATAACCTTGATTTTGATATTTTTTATCATTTTAGGAGCAATGATAGTCACAGGATTGGAAGAAAGGTATTGGGCAGCAAGCTCCAACGGTTCTATTGTCGCAGATAATCCGATCCGCTGAAGAGGAGACGCGCAGAGCAAGTCCAACCGCGCAAGCGTCAGCATAAGATGTGCGCCACGTTTGGAACCGATCAGGGCGTGAACTCGTCGATGATCACGGCTTCGGCGGTTTTCAAGCATCTTTTGGCCGGATAAGCTGGTCAGTAATAAGTATAATGATTCTGGTGTTGTAATTAGGATATGGGGTGGAGATTTAACCATCTTCTGTCGCTCTGATGTCTTTGTATCGCCTGTGCGCATGGCCGTATGAACGGCAAAGAGAGAAACGTCAAGTCCGTCTAATCGTTCCTCGTCATAGATTCCGTCCAAAGGGCGGCGAAGGTTTTCTCGGATATCTCCGGCAAGTGATTTAAGTGGTGATACATAGATCAAATATAATTGTTTTTCAAGTCACCCCTCACGGGCCATTTTTTTTAATTTATCAATAAACACTAGAAAAGCCGAAAGTGTTTTCCCTGTACCTGTCGGCGCAGAGACAAGTGTATCTTGACCAGCGGCAATCGCCGGCCAGGATTGTTCCTGTACAGGCGTAGGGGAACCAAGCGTTTTTTCAAACCAACGGGCGGTTACTTTATCAAATAATTCAAGTACATGATATGGCATACAAGACCTCCTCATACCGATTCTGTTCTCAAACCACTCTTTGGGCAATCAAAACGCTTCATGCTCTCTCGTGTCCGGTTTCGCTTGAAACAGTGGTTTCAAATTGGAATTAGTATTACATATTTCATCTTCGCGGGATAATATGACAATTATAACATAAACTCATTGCAAAAATGAATCCCCATTAGCTTTTTATATTAATAGCAGGGCAGGCAGTCATTGAATTATCAAAAGATTGAAAGGGTTATAAAAAAATAAAAGAAACGGCTTTACGGATTAGTATCCCCAAAGCCGCAATTGCTCCTTGTATCTATGGTTGGCTAAATTACTTCCAGATAATCTTTATCCGGCAGAGGTTTGAATTGTACTGAGGGCAGAGTTTGATACCAATAGACTACAGAAGCAATATCATCCTGTAATGGTAGGAAACGCCCTTCGGAACGCCACCCAAGCGCTTGTATTGTAACCTTTAAGTCTTTTTCAAAGCGGATTGGGTCTGTAATATGCCACCTGTACATACCAAATCGTGTTTGAGAGTTATACACGCCGTCGGGACGGATAATCTGATGTAATCCTGCATAGGGTGTACAATATTCCTGATATTGTCTGGTTTCTTTATTTTCGAAATTATATGAACCGCAGAAATAGTCTTCTGTGCCGGTGCCACAAATGGTTGGAAACTCGGTGTCTCCGTCCATAAAGAATTTTATTTCGCCTTCGCCCCACCAACCGCAGTTATTGACACCCCAAGCCATGTATGTACCAACATAATGGCCTTTGCCTTGAATATTATCAATCAGGGTATAAGTCTCTTTGTAAGGCAGGGGATTCGTTCTTCGGAAACTTGCATGAAAGTAAGCGCAGTTTTCCGGAACCTCAGTTAGTGTATAATTAATTTGATAGTAGAGCACCATGTTTTCTTTAGCAATATTGGTGATAGTCATTCGGCATCTCTTTCTAAATGGCATTTCCCAGTAGCAGTTAAAGGCACTACCGGGGTTTATACATATGGCCAAAGAAGAAAGCGGAGCAAATTTGCCCCATCCCGAGGCAAAAAAATCACCAACGGGGCATTCGACAGACGGATACTCCTGGTCATCCCAATAGATTCTCAGGATGCTGTAACGCCAATTGCCTGTAGGCGTCATCCAAATCTGCTGTATTGCTCCGGAATCGTGGATATCCGCAAGTGTAAATGTCTTGCCAGCCTCGATCTCTACATATGGACTGACCTTCCAGCCTTTCCCAAGATCTCTAGCGCAGTGCTTATCGTCAGGAATTGCCATACCACCTTTTCCCTTTTCACCACTAAAGTTTTCCGGGGATATCGAGCGTGTTTTGGCATTTGATAACAGCGACAAATTGCCCATGTTCATATTCAAACCATTAAATTGCTGCATAAGGTTCCTCCTTAAACATGCTGATGGATTATAAACAGTTTACGATTGATAGCCAAAACCGGCTGGATAAAATCTGGCCCAGAATTCTGCGTTATTCAACAAACTGCCTCATAAAACAGGATAATACAGATCATTATTTTAGTCAAGCAGTATATTGAAGCAGGCTTAACATAAATTCCCCAAAGAATATGAAGTTTATTGCAAATTATTAGAGGATGGGTGTTTGCTATATGCAATCAATCAAATACGATTCATTACAATGAAGTAGCGGTTAATTATACCGTATTTGGGATACGATGAAATCCCGGAGTAGGTATTGGTTATATAGGATACTATTTTATGCCTATCTATCATAATATTGAGAATATTGCTGATGTATCTGCTTGAAATATATAAGGACAACTTTTCTGGCAAGGAATGTTGAACAGCTATTGATATTTATACAGATAGGAATTATAATGAAATCGTAAATTAGGCTGCCTGAAATGAAACAACATTATGGAGGGGAAATCATGAGAATCTTGTTTTTGGATTTAGA